>VYXC01007724.1:188594-201149 GCA_013397175.1 Platysteira castanea
CTCCTCTCCTCTCCTTATTAAAGTTCAACAAATGAGTTTTTGAAATGAACATTAATTGTAAATGTTTACTCATGTAATTATTTTTCAGTTAAATGTTCTGTATTTTGTGTGCATGTGTGTTTTGGTATCCTTGTAATAAAAAAAAAAAATCTGTGTAGTTCTAAATGTATCTAGTTTCAGAGTACCATAAGAGTTGTTTCATAAAGTACTATTGCAGAAATGAAATTGACTGCTCTATTTTAATTTTTCATGGCAGGTAGATTTTCCAGACCTTGGACCTCTCTTTCAGTCCTATTTATGTATCAATTTAATATTTGAATATGTTTTAGGGTGTGTGAATACCATGCTGCTATTTGAATTATTTCTTCATAGTCTTATGCAAACATTAAGACCAGATGGGATACCTTTAGGAGGAGAGATTATATTGTAAATTCTTTTGTTATCAAAATAAGGTTTATGTTGTTTTCCATTATGACGTGACTTTTTAAGTCTTTTTTTTTGTGTGTGTGTGTGTGTGCTATGAATCCAGCTGAGAAATGGAAGTGATAATTTTACTGCCATCTCAAATATTGAAAGCTTTGCAGGCCATTTAAAAATTTCCAACATTTTGTTGTGTTTCAGTATGAAAATTCAACAGAAATATGTTAAACCTAGGAAAATGAATGTTTTGGTTCAGCAGCTGTTCTCTGTACTCAGTATTGAAACTCCACAGGTGTATGACAGGAGTGGGCCTGCCAAAGGATGCGGCCAGCTCTGCCTTCTCCTCTTGGCCCTGCTGACTCTCCCTGCCCAGGATCCAGGAGCTGCATCTCAGCTCTGGGCTCATCAGGCCCTGTGCCCCAATCTGGCCCTGGCCCCAGCCCTGTTCCAGCCCCTTCTTGGTCCTGGGGTCACTGAGGGGCTGTTGTTACCCATGGCTCTGCCACAGGATCTTAAAAGAAGTCCAAGACTGCCCAAGTGGTGGTTTGAAAGTAACAAAGTGGGGGTACAGCTGAAGCAAAATGAGGTCCAGTGGGCCCCTTATTTCTGTGGCATAAGGCAAAGTCTGAGAAAACAAGGGATCAAGGTGGGTAGGGGAAGAATGACGTAATAATGGAGAAGATGAGGGACAGACAGGGACAGTGGCAAATAAATAAGCTGTTGGGTGTACGTCTCTTTGGCTGATCACCTCTGTTCATCTAATCTGGTTAAAATCTATTTATTAAATCATAGAATCACAGAATGGTTTGGGTTGGAAGGGACCTTAAAGATCATCTGGTTCCAACTCCTCTGCCATGGGCTGGGACACCTTTCCACTAGACCAGGCTGCTGAGACCTCCATCCAACCTGGTCTTGAACACTTCCAGGAATAGTGCCTCAGCACCCTCACAGGAAAGAAATCCTTTCTAAGCTAAACCTTCTCTGAGTTTGAATTCATTTCTCTTTGTCCTGTCACTCCAGGCCCTTGTGTCCATCTTTTCTTTGGGCTCACTTCTGATACTTGAAGGCCACAAGTAGATCACCCCAGAGCCTTCTCATTTTGCAGGCTAAATAATCCCAATTCTCTCAGCCTTTCCTCATAGCAGAGCTGCTCCATCCCTCTGATCACCTTGTTGTTCTCCTCTGGGCTGGCTCCAGCAGGTCCCTGTCCTTCCTGTGCTGGGACCCCCAGAGCAGCACTGCAGGTGGGGTCTCAGCAGAGTGGGGCAGAGGGACAGAATCCCCTCCCTGCCCTGCTGCCCATGGGGCTTTGGATGCAGCCCAGGATACATTTTAGTGTGATCTTGCTCTGTATTCAGGATATATGGGAGAATTATGTGTGTATCCTTTAGCTTTGAAGTGGACTAGCTGGTGAGTAGGACACCTGCTCCTCTAAATAGTAGAGTTCTTATCTGGTGCCTTGATAAGGGTCCTGCAATCTGGACATGGGTTATTAGGTAGGCATAAAGACAATGCTAATATTTAAGGGAATGTGTGGAATTTTACGAATCCAGAGGGTGAAGATGTATGCACACCAGCAGTGAATATTCAGTTTCATCAGCTGGAAATGAGATACAGGGCTGAGACACCTCTTTTTTTCCATATTTATATAAGTGATGTGTATATTTATCTGGATGCCAGTAAGGCTCAGTACTCTGTCTGCGTTGATCTGTGCAGCTGGCTGTGTCTGCACTGGGAGTGTGTTGCCTGCAAATTTGAAAAAAGCATCTGCATTTATTGCGTTGGAATAGGAGGAGTGACCCGAGGTCCTAAAGCCACCAAATTTGGCTTTCTTCAAGCATCATCGTTCCTTCCTGACAAGCCCCATTGTGTTTTTGCATTATCCTCTCCTCTTCCCAGACTGCATGCAGCAGAAGGAGAGACACAGGCACCACGATGCTGCGCAGCAGAAGAGAATACAGAAATAATGTACCCACAACCCACGCTATGGGCTTTCTCCTCAATCCCTTCATCGAGGCAGAGGGGGTTCCAGATTGAAGAATGTTCCTTTAGCTGTCAACAAAACCACGTATTCCTTACCTAGATTCCCTTTAGGAGCTTTCTTTTCAGTGTCTGGACTGAAACACTTTAAAGTAATAAGCTCTAGATAAAGATCTGAGAACTTAATTGCTCTAAAGTATTATTTCCCTATTGAAAATCAGGGAAGTGAGGAATTACTTTGTTTCCTAGGTTTTCGTGAGATCATATTAAGGTTTATAGCTTTTGTTCTGAAATTAGTTTTCATATTTTGCTGGCTCTGCTGGACGTTATGTAATTATATTAAGAGATCCTGTGGTTCTCATTATTCTTTCTTGCTTGCTGTTGGTGCATATGAATAAATTTCAGTCTTCCCTTGTGGCCTACTCTGTTTGCACTCAATACAATCCTGGCAGGCCTATATTAGGGAGGATAGAAGGAGTCCTGTTCCAGTGAGGACATGTTGAAGACAGCTGTATTCTACTGGAATTTTTCAAGGGATGACAAAAGCTGTGTTGGGCTCTGCTGTTATTTCAGCCAGGCATGTCATAAGTATGACCTTGACTTTCTGTTGCTGGGATGACAGAGTGGGTTTTGGCGACAACAAAAAGCCTTGTAAAATTTATGTATTAAAAAGATTCCAGTCGGTGCAAGGTGCTTCTCATTGTCTTGGTGACATTAGGATTACTAATCATTGTGTCTCCACTTGCACAGCTCAAAGCAAGATTTTTCTCTTCACTAAACACTTCACTGTACATCACTTAATAGTTTGCTGTTGTGAACAGTAAGAAGGAAATATTATATCCACTTTAAATCCTAATGCAACTAACCACAGAGAATGGAGGGTTTGGTCTTGTGTCTTGAAGTATGAAGAGGGATTGGATTTTTTTTTTTTTTATTACTATTATTCTTTCTCATACACTAGAAATCTAAGCCAAAAAAAGAGAGCACATTGAAATGGTTTAACTTTTTCAAAGAACAGAAAGAGTTGCACCTGGAATTAAATAGATCTCTTTAGCACACATCTCTAGCCAAACATTTTATGGGTTTTTGTTTGGGGTTTTTATGAATGACTGCAAAGCTAAGTGAGAAATGTGAAGAACAGAAGAAGAAAAGAAGCAACAAATATGCAAGTGAATGGAAGAAAAAGAGGAGACAAATCCCTTTAAGAAACTTAAATTACCATGGCCTTACCTAGAAATCTACAGGTCAGTGGTAAGACTTTGGGGATGTGTACAAAAAAGGATTGTGTCATTTATCTCTACCATGTTAACATTACCTATAAAATAGATAGAAGATGAAATAAAGGAAAGAAAGATCTGTGATAAAAACTAATGCATTGGATCAGGAGAATGTTGTGCTGAATCGTATTACATATTAAATCTGGTAACATTTTTATGGTATGAGAATGTTACAGAATTAATTTTGGAATATTTTGTTGCTCTTATGTGGCTCAGTATGCAAATAACTATTACTCTAAGTAGCTTAGTACAAGGCATACTCATTATATGTGTGATTATTCATGTTTGTAATGATAACACCAAGGTTATAATCATGGATATAATGAAAGAAATAGCATTGTAAATAAAATTTTTACTATAAAATATTTCTCTGGCTTGGACTGGGGTAGAGTTACTTTTCTTCATAGTAGCTTTCATGGGGCTGTGTTTTGGATTTGTGTGGAAAACACTGTTGATGACACAAGAATGTTTTAGCCATCACTGAGAAGTGCTTGAACATCATCAAGGCCTCCTTTGTTTCTCACACTGGGGTAGACAAGAACTTGTGAGGGGACATAGCCAGGACAGCTGACCCCAGCTGACCAAAGGGATATCCCAGACCATATGGCATCATGCTCAGCATATGGAGCTGAGAAAAAGGCTGGAAGTAGGGGAACACTGGAAGTTACAGCATTTGTCTTCCCAAGTGACTGTTAGGTGTGATGAAGTCTTGCTTTCCTGGACATGGCTGAGCACCAGCCTTCCAGCAGGAAAGCCCAAATGATTTTCATATTTTGCTCTGTTTGTGTAGGAAGCTTTTGCTTTACCTGTTAAGCTGCTTTTATCTCAACCCACAAGTCTTTTATGCTTCCAATTAACCCCCCTGTCCTGTGAGTGAGTGTCTATGCAGGGCTTAGCTGCCTACCAGGATTAAACCACAATAAATCTAATAGCAACAGGTTTACAGTAGCTTTATCTCATTTATTTATGGTTTTATTTATGTATTTTTTAAAAAGAGATATTCATCTAAAATTCTAGGACTTTGGAAGAGAATTCATTTATGAGCATAAAATCACTGTTTATTTTTCCAAATTACATTAATTTTCACCTTTAGAGATTCATAGGCAACTGTCATGTATGAGTGTTTTAAGTTTGCTTAAGGAATTTACCTCTAAATAATTAAAATTTAATATGCATGTTTCTCTTTAATTACTATTTTAAAATATTTCTAATATGAAATGGAAGTTTCTGCTGAAGATAATGCAAGTCTAAATTCTTATCAATAAAGTATCAGGGTTAATTTTCTTGTTTCAGAACCTTCTTACCATTCTTCCTCTTTCAAAATTGCTTGTTTTTGACAAGTTGTTTTGCAAACATTGTTCTTTTTCTGCTCTCCATATGACTGAGGCTTTTAACTTCTTTATAAAAACGCCCCTCAACAAACCAACAAAACCAAACACAAAATGAAGTACATAGCAATTAAAATATAAACTCATAAGAGCAATAGATTTTTTTATTGTTGTTAGTAATTTTATTAAGTGGTAACTAAACAGACTCAGAAATTAATTGCTGAAGTCATGAAGATAATCCAGATCACACAAGAATGATGCAATAATTGTCAAATTTAGTTTATTTTTCAGCCCAATCAGAGCTATGAAATTTTTTGAGGAAAATATCTTCAAAGCATTGCCAGTCTACAGCCAAAAACTTAATGAGAGGGCTTATATCCAGTGCAATTTCCTAATCAAGGAGGTTGATATAATTTGCTAAATATCTTTCTCTACTTTGGTAGATTATCCAACCTAAATAAATTTCTGCTTTTTCCCATCATTTACTTAATATGAATATGATTTCAGATAGATTTTCATGGCAGAGTGTCTTAGATTATAATGTAAGATGTAACCAAAAGTGTGTATTCTATCACCAACTGTTAAAACCAGGTGGGGCAGGGTTCTTTATCTCTTCCAGGACACATCCCTGATAACTCCCTCTGGAGAGATGTTTTTTCTGTTAATGGGCTATCAAGCCTCACTGCATGACTCATAAACTACATCATCCCATTGTGAGATGCTCCCCCAGGGGGAGGAACCAAGCATTCCTACCTGGATATAATCTGAAGTTTGGAACACCACACTCAGCCCTTGCCTACTGGATTCCCAGAGGACAAGAGCTACACAACCACCACTGGACCTTCTGAGGAAGACCAGACCCTTCTACAGGATCACTGCTTCAACAGAACCATGTCTATCACCTCAAGAGAACTGCAGCCCCCACTTAATTGGACTGCTACCACCCGACAGAGCGCCAGGTTGTATCCTGACTATGCCAGCGTTTTTGTACTTTTGCATTTATTTTTAATTTTCCTATTAAATTATAGTTCTGATTTTGAGTCTCTCACTGGTTTGCTTTCAAATTAGTACACAGGGAAAAGATAAAATAACAAGAAATATATTTCAGGCCTGTTTAGGATCAAGATGAGAAAGTTAAATTCATATTTTTTAGTATGATATTTCAGGTTGTGGGGGCTGGAATTAGAAACCATCAATCAGAGATTTAATATTTTAATACTTTGGCATGTATAGTATTTTTTGGTTTTTTTGTTTAATTAAAGGTAGCAATTAATTACCTATATGTTGACATAAATTTCAGTTTGATGATGAGTTCTGTATTTGGTGGCTAAGCATGTTGTTTCACAAAGATGTCAAATATATCTTTAGCTTATAAATACAAAATTATGACGGAAGTGGTCGAGTTTAGACCCCACGACAGGCAGGTTTCTCATCCCAGACTGTTCTGGTGTCATGGAAATCTTTCCTTCCATTTCTCCATCAAAGCACCCTTATGATACTGCAAAAGTTCAGGTGTTTCATGATTAAAACCCGATTATTTAAGATGTTCAAGCAAGGGTGCAGTTCACATGGAACATGATCTCCTTCGGGACCAATTTGTCTTAAACTCATGTCATGAATATCACAATTCTATAACAGTATCAGAGACATATATATTTCAGATATTTCAAGCTGTATTACTACAAGAAATGTTAAAGTGTTAAGTGAATCTTTACCATTTCACTGGATCATGCTGTTCATGTCTACCTTGTTTACATCCTTTAATTTTTCATCCATATTTTGTTTGTGCTGAAGCAGATACAGAAAAAGGCAGTTTTACAGTTTTCCTCTAATCACCTGTTTTTGAAAAATATGTTTTCCCCCAAGACAAAATATGTTCAAAATGTTGAAGCAAAACTATGCAGGAAAGAAAAACTTCTTTTCTCTTTAAATCATAATCCCTTTAGAACTAATTTGGTTTAAAATACATGTTAAAGCCATTCCCTGTAAATTCCTGTCCCTGTTTGTACTTCTAGTTCAGCCCACTAATAACAGAATAATCTAATAATTTTAAAAATCATAACATATTGTTTTACAATTCCAATATGCAGCTGTTGCTTTCCAGAAACATAACAAAAGCCAAAACAGCAATAGATTATCACTTAAGAGAAAAAGCTAATATTTTTAAACCTGTAAAATATCAGGCCATGCTTTGTATCTATAACTTTATATTTCATGCCATGCTCCCCTTTCTTGACATATTTAACGCCTTCATTGGACAAAATGAACCCAAACCTTAACCTGCTTTTCTTCTTAACTCTCCCTGTCCGTTTGCTTCCTTGCACATATTGTTTCAACAAAACAAAAGTTTCTAGATTTTTTTCTGAAATAGAAATGTTACCTAAGAATAGTTCTCAATGGAAAACACCAAAATGAAACTCGCTGTAGTCTCCACAGAAGTTCTATTTTCTAATATGAAATTTCTCACTAGACCAAGGATTTTCTAATTCACTTATTTCCATTCTAATTCCAAGGCCTTGCAAATATGGAATTTCTTCTAGGAACACTGAATTCAAATGAGAGGCAAAGGTGTAAATTTAATAATACTCCAAAATCAGTCATGCTTAAAACCAAACATGAATGTAACAGGAATCCGCTACTGCTCAATTTCATTTGCACATCTAAAAATTTGTAAGTGTTAATTAATTATTGCTTTGTTATGATTAAAAATGTTATCTATGCAATCAAAACAAAAATACAAAATGCTAATCATGATTAATGTGGAATTGAAATTTAATGAGCTTACAAAAGGTAAAGTGATTAATTTAAACACAAGTGAATAAATTAGTTTGATAATTATTAATTTATTGTAAAATGCTTTGTATTTTGAAAAATGTCATAGCTTGAGAATTTTAATATATTCCTAATCTTCCGGGTATATATTATAATATAAAAATGAAAATGAAAACTCTTTTCCTTTTGGGGAGGCCTTATTGTTTTGTTTCTCTGGAAATGAGACACTTTCTTCCTAAAAGATCCTTCCCTTGTAGTGCCAAGAGAGTGTGGTTTTGTAAAATATTAATTCCACACTTATTTTAAAAAGGAAAAATTACAAAATTGTGAGTTTTCTATGCATATCTAGCTACATATGTGTACTGACCCAGTAACTGATAGGAATAAATCTGTCAGTGCATCTATTTTTCTATTCCACTGGGCCCTCAAAGCTGCCATTGCCAAAATAAGCATAGAATCATGGAATCAGAATAGTTTGGGTTGGAAGGAACCTTTAAAGGCCATCTAGTGCACTGCCCTCTGCAATGAGCAGGGACATCTTCAGCTCAAAGCCCCATCAAACCTGACTTTGAACGTTTCCAGGAGCAGAACATCTACCACCTCTCCAAGTGACCCGCTCCAGTGTTTCACCATCCTCACTGGAAAAAACCTCTTACTTATCTCTAATCTAAATCAGCCCTCTTTTAGTTTAAAACTGTCTACCCCTTATTTTATTGCCCCAGGCCCTGCTAAAAGGTTTGTCCCCATGTTTATTGCAGCTCCCCTTTTGGTAAACGTTTGAAATTATCACAACTTTCCAAGCACCCTGTGTGACTGACCTAATACTTTTTTTATGTCTTGTTTTCAATACTGATTATCAAAACATGTAAGTGTAAAATTACACTTGTAAAATTCTTGTAAAAAACAAGAACTATTGCAGATATTTGATTATTAATTACAATATATTTTATAGTTGAATCCTATTTTTATCAGATTAATGAATTTGCTGAACTTGTGTTAGGTATTTTCAAAGGTATTTCTTTTTTGGATGTTTTTCTGGATCTGCAGGAAACATAGGGACACAGTCTTTAAATGTAATTTTTCTCCAGCTCCTTAGGATGTTATTTCTGGTGCCTGTCTGACCCCCTGAATCTCTTGATTATTACAGTACTATTCTTAAATGAGAAACTTCAATAAAATCTGAAAGAATTTGTGAAAATTCTAAAATTAGGAACCTATGAACAGAAAATCATATTTCTTCTTGTGAATACTTTATTTTGGAGATTAATAACTATGTCCTTTACTATCCAAAAAGATCAGATTCTTTCATATGGCAAAACTAAACCATAATCATTATATTATTTTCATTTCTCTGGAACCATATTTATCTAAATTATAGATATGTTTTTAACTGCTCTTTTTTGAATAAAACCTATGCTCTCTGTTACCTAAACCAGGCTTTAATCTTGTAAATCTGGATTTAGGGTTCTTTTCCTAGCCTGGCAGGGACCTGAGTTAGGTTTTTAGCATTTTTGTTCCAGCTACAAACTACATTATTTAAATGATTATTACAAAAAGAAATAAAGTCTCGCATTTTTGCTGGTCACTGTTACCTCATTTATATTAGCTCTGGATGTTCAAATAACCTGAAAATATTTTACCTGGCTTCTTAGCCAGCATGGAACTTGACAAGTTTGTCTAAAAATGAATTGTTGTCATGTTCTCATGATTATATAGATATGTAAAATTGGGATTATTTGAAAAATAAAAGACTGAAAGTTGTCTTGAGACTACACTTGAGTAGAAAACCAGCATTGACCAGTCTTTATCTCTAAAACTTCTTATACACTGAAACTGCTTGAAGTAACCCTAGAATGGGACCAGCACTAACTACATTTTAAACAAGGATGGAAACCTGCAGGATTTGTTGTTGAGCTCTTTTAAAAACACATGGACCTTGCAGATATGTACATGAAGGGTGATGTGAGATGGTTTGAGTATTTTGGGCTAGAACTTGGGGCATGCAGGACATCATAAATGAACATGTGAGGAAGGTGAGAACTTCTTTTTGATAGTGGGATTCACAGGCACTGTGGAGAAGGAGTTATTGTAGCTTCAAGTATGTAGAGGATGTTGTCACATCTCTGTCTCTTTCGATATCACTGTATTTTCCTTTTCCACTTTATATTTACAGTTTTAGTGTTCACTTTTCCTTAGTTTTATTGTTTACAAAACAAATTATTTGCTTTGTAATTGTTTTTCTTTGGTTTGTAAAAGCCACTTTATAGTTACTTCTAAAATGACTGGCAGCAGCAGTAGCCCTCCAAAAGAAATAATTTTGTCATTATTCTTTCCCGTAATTATTTTGCAGGCCAGCACCTGCACCTTTACTTTTTGAACTAAGTGCAGTGTTCATCAGATACACAATATCACATTAACAAGCTACTATGAGTTTTGTCTTTCTTCATATCCTCAGTGATAGGTTCTTTCATTGAGATTTGAAAAAGCTAAAAGTCATACATCCTTCATCAGAGATATTGCTTTATGAAGAGCTGTATTAGCACTAGAAGTGTTTTGTTTAGGAGGAGATAGTAAGAAAAAATCACTCCTTCTCTTCAGTCATGCAGCCTACAAGTGCCCACATCTCACACTGACTTCAATTACTTCTTGATCTTCAACTTAACGCTTTTCTACAGTTGATAAAAATACCATGTTAATCCTTCTGTAGTCATGTAACACTCACTGTTGAATCAGGCCTAAGTATGACAAAAATATTGAATACGTTTCTTCTTGATGTAGGAGTGACAAAAACTTTATTGTGGATGTCTGGAATAAAAGCAATCACATATCCTCGTAATTTATTGATGCTTGTTTTCTGTCATGTCACCATATTTTCATCTCCCACTTCTTGTTAAGAATTAGAATGGGGCAAACTGTTACTCTGCTTTTATAGAACTTCAGCTGGAGCACCAGGAATTTGTACTCTTCTTTTAGAGGCTTATGGTCTTGCAAAAATCTCATTAAAATCCATCATTCAGCTTTGTGTATGGAAGTATGAGCTTTCTTGTCATTTATAAATGCAATACCTTAAATGAACTGTACATAAAAAAGGCACTAGATATTTCATCGACTGCTTTCAGGAGACAGTTTTAGAGAAGCTGCTTTCAATATGGTGCTACAATACATCACACAGCTTTTAAATCCACGTAATCCAGGTTGTACCAAGAGATGGTTCCCACTAACACAACAGAATCCTCTAAGTCTGGACATCTGCAATTAACTCTGACACTAAGCAACTTGGGCTATTGTTGGATTCCTTCAAATATCACTGAGTATTTCACTACCTCTTGCTTTTTGATGGCATAACCTAGGTAATGTTGGAAAATGCTTATGAATGCCTGTTTTTATTTAAAAGTTAAGATATTTTAAAATAAAATTTAAAGGTCTTGTTAATTTTGCAACTGTGCTCTCTAACTGCACTGCTAATTTTGAAACTTTGATTCCCATATAGTCATTAGAAATTAGTTTTCCTTTTCTTCTTGGTCTTTGTGGTATTTTTTTTTTTTTTTTTNTTGGTGCTTTTGGTTTTTTGGGGTTTTTTTTGTTTTTTGGGGGTTTTTTTGAGTTGATAGTATTTTCTTCCATGTTCTTCATCTTTTCCAGGTATTAAATTATTAAATTTGAGTCTATCCTTAGTTTCCTGATATGCTTTGAAGCCTGGAAGTTCTCTACAAGATGATCAACCTGGTCTGATCAAGCACCATCAACATGATTCCATGCTGAGCAGAGCATAATTTTCCTTGTTCTTTAACCACACCAGACGCAGTTAAAGGCAAAGTATAGTTCCTGAAAATTCCATAGTCAGTAAAAGATCAATAAGCCAATGAATCTTATGTGAAACCCATCTACAAATTTTTAATTAAAATGGACATTTTATAAACAGACATATACATACACATATATAATATAGAGTTACCAAACTCCTAGTTTGTCAACAACAGAAAAATAAAGCTCTCAGATCCATGAGGTAGAAAGCACAAGAAAAAGGGCAAGAAAAAGATTTTTTTTCTTTAAAAAAGACAATCACTTGCCATGCCCATGGAAACAAATTCAAGTAGTTCAAAATAAGCACTAAGAAAAAGTGTCTATTTTTATATGCAGAATTATTTCTTAGAGTCTTTTTTGTGCTATAGAGGAGGTCTTCAAAATTATGAATGCTGTTTATTCAGAAGTGCACCCTGCTTTGGCCCTTGCCCTGCTGGTTTTGCAGTGGCTCTGCTTTACTTGACAAGTTTGATGTGGTACAGTTCAAAAGCCAAAAGGTGGAACAGAATCCAGCGAGACACTTGGACACTGGCAAAATGTTAAAATGACCACTTCAAGCTTAAAATATCTGTAACAGTTTCAGTTTCCTTCAGCACTTATAGGAGCTTGTGAGTATTATATATGGTTTTGCAAATGTTTATCAAGTTATCTCTATTGTACAGTGGTAAAGACTCAGATACAATAGAAAATATATTATTCCCCTATAATTCCTGCTATTTTTGTGCAAGTTTCCTATATGTTTATATTTTAACAGTAAGTTGAAAGTTTTGCAAGTAAGCGATGCATGATTTATTGTCTAAAAATAGTTACTTAATGACATCTTTTGGGAACTTAGAGGGTTTTTTTAAATGAAAAAATGGAAGATAAGAAGAAATGAAAAAGGAAAGGAAATAAGAAAAGAGGAAGAAAATTAAAAGGAAAAGGAAGGGGGAAAGGGAAGGCAAGTTGAGAAAGGAGAAAAGAGAAAAGAGAGG
>VYXC01007724.1:201274-265467 GCA_013397175.1 Platysteira castanea
AGAGGAAGGGGGAAAGGGAAGGGAAGTTGAGAAAAGAGAAAAGAGAAAAGAGAAGAGGAGTGGAGAGGAGAGGAGAGGAGAGGAGCATTTCCTAAAGGAAATTGTCCATAACAATGAACTTTTGTGCAAAATAAAAATCAACTGAATAAGAACCCTAAAATTAATTTTGCATGTAAACACTAGATAGAGATTAAATGTATCTTATTAAGATGTTTTGAGAATAGAATGTTCAGCAAAGCATAAAGCAGTGGTTATATTAGTTAATAAAAGTGTGTAAGTATTCAGTTTAAGTATATTAAAATAAAATATATTAGTTTCCAACACCATGGTCATCGGGTGTTATAGTAAGAAACAATATATCACATAAAACATTCAAATTATTTTAAAGAATACCTGCAGTTGCTTGTTTTATGCAATTAATACATAAAAAACCAGAAGCACATTTGAATATAAGGTACATGCTCTGAAGAGTATCTATTTTTCTGTTCATTAAATGAAATTCCTTTCAGGAAACAGTTAAGTCCAGCTCTCATTCATACAGCCAGTGGAGAGTGCCAAAGGTTTCAGTCAAGCCGTATGCAGTGTCAACCCATCATTGTACAGGAACAAGCACAATATTCTCAAAGCCTGTGCTCAGCAAAAGTAAGAGATAAGTCAGTGGAAGACATTATTGGTACTATCTTTGTGGGCAAAATCAACGGAGTGTTTCAAATAATATGGGCAAAACTTGGTTTTGTGTGAAGTGTGTTTATTGACCAAATTCTGAGTGAGTTATTGAAAACTGGATAAGCCTCTTAAAAAAGACAGTCGGGTGCCTTTGTACCAGCTCTTCACAGCATCATCAATTCTCTCAGCTAAGCCCTCTTTGCTCTAAAGAAAAGAGCAGAGCACACAAAATAAAAACCTTTTGAGGAAAGGGGGACTATTGCTGATAGGAAACACATTCCCAGAGGCCTGACTGGCAGAGGTTCAAAATGCACAATGCTGGTAACTTGGCTGATTTGGAAAGCTATGGGCTGTTTAGTGCTGCTTAGAACTTCCTGGTCAAGTTTACATATACTATGCTGTGTTCTACTGGTTAGTTATCTCCCATCTGCCTCCTGAAGCAGGCTTGAACCATGCTCTAATGAAATGAATGCTTCATCCACAGATTTTTCAAGTTAGTTTTATTGAAGTAGTTCAATAATAAACCACATACTCCAGCTACCAGGTTAAAATAGTACTTTAAATACCATAAAAATATAGATGAAGTGTCTCACTAATATTGATAGATTTAGAATCAAGCATGTGGTGATGTCTTCTCCGGATACCATTATAAACCAGCGTTTACAAATGATCATGGGATCACAGAATGATTGAGTTTGGAAGGGACCTTGAGAAATCTCCAGTCTAAACTCCTGCAGGATCATCCTTGGGATCAGACTAGGTTGCTCAGGGCTTTACCCTGTTTGGTCTTGAAAACCTTCAAGAAGAGATATTGCACAACCTCACTGCACAACCTGCTCCACTGCTTGCCTGTCCTCACAGGGAAAAAAGATTTTCCTTCTGTCCAGCCTGAACCTCTCTTGTTTCAACTTTCACAAATTTGGCAAGCAAACACTGTCACTTCTTCCAGATAATGATCATAAACAAGACAGATGATAAATTAGGCCTTTTAATACTGTACTTTTTACTGGCTTCCAGAAGAGTATGACTCACTCCCCATTAATTGTCCAAGCCGTTTTTTTACCCATCTAGCTTTTGTGTGCATCAAGCCTGTAATGTCTCAACTCGATACCAAGTGTGTCCGGGGGGACACAATAAGACGCTCTTACACTTGCCAGGTTTAGCAGAAAGAAGAAGAATGCATGGTCTTTATTGACACTACATATTCTTATACACATTCCAATACTTAAGTAAACATTAGCTCTATTTACATAACTTTGTGTGAGAAAATTTGACTCCAAGGTTAAAAACAGAAGGTTATAGAAAAACAAAGCTTTAGCAAAAAACCCAAGGCAACAACCAAGGATATACCAAGAGACAGTGTCAAAAGTCTTGTACAAATCACAGTAAATGACATTCATTACATCTCCCCTCATCCACAAATCCAGTCATTGTATCCCAGAAAGCAATCAGGTTGGTCAGGAATGACTTTTCCTGGGTCAATCCTTGTTGATTGTTACCACTTAGTGCCTTCTACATGTAGTGAGAAATGTTCCCCAAGCAGATTCCCTCAGTGTTTTACTCAGGGATGGATGTGAAGCTCACCAGTTTGCATTTCACTGTGTCATCAGTTTGGACCTTTTGGAAAATGCATAAGATACGCCTTTTTCCAGTTCTTAGCTCTTGTCCTGTCATCTCTGGTTTCCCTGATCTATCAAAGGTGATAAGAGTGGCAAGGATATTGGCCCTTTGGCTGTAGTGCACTCTGGTCACTTCTATGGATTTCTCTGGATTGAGTCTGAGTTTCAAGGCCAGGTTGGATGGGGCTCTGAGCAGCCTGGTCTAGTGGAAGGTGTCCCTGCCCATGGCAGAGGGGTTGGAACTGGATGAACTTTAAGGTCCCTTCCAACTCAAACCCTTCTATGATTCTATGAGTTCTCAAAAGCAGTTCTTGACTTGATCCTCATCCACTCTAGGTTATTCTCCTCCTACTCCAACCTTGCTTCTAGGCACTGAGGACCCTGTTGATAAAAACTAAGGTAAAGGCAGCCTTATATGTGTCTGCAGTTACCAAATCCGGCATTGTTCCTAATTTCTTCCTTGGTACTTATTTCTGCCTCTGCCTTTTGTATGCTGCCTTTTTGCATGGGAGCTCTGACTTGAGTTGTGTGTTTTGCCAAGCCTGATATAGCTCCTTATTTTACTGCCTGTTGAGATGAGCTGCTGTTGTAACTGGAGCATGCAGTCTTTAAAAAGCTGCCAGTTTTCCTGAGTATTTTTGCACTTCAGAGCCGCTTCCCGTGGCATCCCACCTACCACTTTCCTGCTGACAATTGCAATTACAATTATGATTGACTAATATCAGAAAACTAAGTTGTGAAACAGATGCTTGGATGTAGAGGCAGATGGAACCCTGTTGTAGCATTCCTATTTCTGCAGTTTTAGAAATATCTGGTGTTTTTTCCTGTATTATAAACTTAAATTTTTGGATACACTTTTACACTAATAATTATATTTTTAATGGGTGCTTCTTCTCCCAATAAAATAAATTCATATTCGGCCCAGCTTCAGTTGCTACATGAATAACCTGGAGACACTTTTTTTTTTATCTAGTTGCTGCTACCTGAATGTTTTTAGTAAAAACACATGTCAATATACACTATGTTGATATAACTTGCCTTGTCTCATTCATCTAGCTTGGGCTCTGACTTGGCTCCCAGTGAATGTGTATATGTTGCTGTGTATGCATGTTTTAAATCTTGAGCCATTAACCACCAACAGCTTTTCAAAGACTGCCTGATAGTAAATGGTCTGCATTGAAAGAGGAGTGGTCAGAAGATCTGGGGAGGTGATGCTTCACCTCTACTCTGTTCACAGGAAACCCCACCTGCAGTGCTGCATCCAGCTCTGGGGTTCCAGCACAGGAAGCACATGGACCTGTTGGAGCAGGTCCAGAGGAGGCCACCAAGGTGATCAGAGGGATGGAGCAGCTCTGCTATGAAGAGAGCTCAGGTTGTTCAGGCTGGAAAAGAGAAGGCTTTGGGGAGACATCATTGCAGGCTTTCAGCACTTTAAGGGGGCTTATCAAAAAGAGGGAAAGTGACTTTTTATAGTGGCAGGACCTGACCTAGTAATAACCTGACTCAGAGAGTTTACACAGATATTAACAATTAAAATATAGATGTAAAATCCTTGGAGATCAGCAAAAGTGCTGTGTTGTACAGGTTAAGTATTGATTTTACTCATACAAAGACCAGTGTCACCATTTATTTGTATACAGTTTGAAGACAAACATCTCAATCCAGAGAACAAATTGTTTTTTAGACCAATGGAAAGGGATGATACAGTTAGTTTGTTCAGTCCTTGTTGTGGAGTGTAAAATTCTACCTGTCTTTAAAAGACTTCTTCAGGGCAAGCCCTTATTTATTTCACTGGGGTAAAAAAACACCACCACCCTCAATTATAAAAAAAAAAAAAAAAAAGTCAGGATTTAAAAATTTGGGAGTATTATAATTTCAAACCACAAGTAATGCACAAATGGAGACGTCTGTTATCTCATATTGAACCTATTGAATCATGCCCTGTATATATATTACTGACACAAGCAAGAGGGACTGGGGAAATTTCTTTCATCTGTCCTTTAAATTAGAATTTTGTGATAATCATAAAGAGGAAACAATTATTCAGTTGGCAAAGAATCATATTAAATCTCAATAACTGAAAATATGTGTCGACTATTTATTAATATGTGCACACAAATACAGGGAGAACTAAAGATGACCAGAAGACCACAGTTCTTTCTCCGGTAACTTCTAAGATTTTGCATCAGCTGTCTATGGAATAGGTAACAATGCATTCTTGACTCTAGCATGAAAATATCTTGATAAGCAGTTTCCCAAAAAATATTTCAAAATATCACATTCAGATTAAAAACTAGTTCAGTAGGTACTTGAGGGAGTTGAATATTCCTGTCAAAGCAGATGTACTAACCTTTAAACATCTTAGCATAGTGATGAACATGCTGAGATGGATATTCAGCAACCATAATGAAACCTGAGAGGCCAGCACAAAGTAAAATTGTTTTACTACCTGAAGGACTGTCTTTAGGAACAGTAATCAAGTCTCTTGATATTCATCTTCTGTAGTATAAATCATGCAGATCCCATCTTAATTCATTTCCTCTCTGTTTCCATACTTGAATGCAGGTTATCCTTCCCTAGGTAAAATATTCCAGTTTCATGTCATTGCTGGTTCTCTCACCTGCTTAATATTAAACATGAAATTAAAGGATATTCTAATAGGGGCCTTGTTACATTTGGAAAGAAAATTACAAACGTACAAACCCATGTTTTTATATTTCTGTGCCAAAGGATGTGTCACTTTACCCAGCAGTACTTTTGACACTTACGAGGTGAAAATGGATTCTGTCAGTGTTGACTGAGTAAATTCAGTTCCCTTCAAATTGTTGCTGTTTTTAGAATTCTGTCTATTTTTAGAATTCTCTAAACAAGAGACATACAGATAATATTGCAGATAGGTTACCACCCAACAAGGCTGACCGGACTTCTGTCTTTGCTGGACTTGTTTCTGTTGGTGCTTCTGATGTAATCATCACATCAGTGATGTTTTCAGATTCCTACATTGTTGGTTTCCCACAATTTTTCTCCAAGGAGCTCTTGCTCTGACCGGCAAGTTAATCATTAATCTTTTTTTCCTCCATGACCCCTCATTATTTCTGTGTCAACTCTTCTTCCTATGTCAATCTCACCACCACATGTGTGATCTCACCACATTTCTCTAGGAGTAAACTGGGATTTCAGATTGAAGTGACAGTCACCATCTAACAGATTTAAGCTACAGGAAAATGGAAGTGGATGAGGAAGTCATCAAGCATTGCATCTTGCACATCAGATTGGAAAATAGGCCTATGATATTAACTCATGACATTACAAATACACACATCTAGAACTCTGTAATGCATAGTATCAGAACAGAACAAAACCACAGATAAAATAAATCAAGCTCCTCAGAAAAATAGGAAGAAGAAACTGCTAAGGCTGAATGAACTTGGGGTTAAAGACTGTTTCAAAATGACCACTAAACTGAACATTATTAATAGTACTTTTGAAAATCAAGCTCTGAACTTGGCACAGAATCAATCATCATAACTCCTCGCCTATCTTACATGCTAACTATGTCCAGATGACAGACAAGATTTCCTGTCTTCCTATCTCCATAGCTGATTGCTGATATGTCTTCCTGATGGCCTTTTAAAGCAAAAGAAATCAAATACTTCATGCGGCTTTCTTGCAGTCTGTGACAACTGAACATCAAAATTTTCTCTGCAACAGAGATGGCTTTATAACCATTTTCTGAAGAATAAAGTTATTCTCAGCATTTTTCAAAGAACAAAGGCAGCTTTCTGTGAGCACTTAAACTTAGTATGTAAATTTAAAATAATCAGTAGTTATTTTGCTGACTTTCAGATGACCATAGTTCAGTACAACACTGTCCAACTCAAGACAGTTTTATTTTCTCTTAAATTCCAAGATATACATTACCAAAATTTTGTTCCTGATCATTGTTTCCAGCACTTTGTCTTGGAGAGCCCAAGTTCGAATGCTGATCTTTAGAATAAAGAAAATTAGAGGGCTTTATCATACAAAACTTCCATAATTTTCAGGAATTTGAGAGTGTAAATTCATTGTGTAGATACAGGTTATTTGATAAACTAACCAGAAGGAAGTCACTTATTCCTTGTGACCTTATGAAGTAGAAATTTCTTTGTGAATTAGGAAAAATAATTGACTTGTAATGCTCAAAGCACCATTTCTATTAGTGAGCAGTATGTTTACAAGTTGATACTTTAGGTCAGCCCTGGCACACAAGCTTGCTAGTACATCTCCTTGCCCATTAGACATTCACTAACTTGTACAGCTGTGCCCAAAGCTGGAAGTGATGCAGATGGAAGACACTACAATAAAAAGACTCACATATTTAAAGTTTAAATACAAGGCCAAAACAGCATTTTGCCCAAATTGTGTTAAAATCCATGAATGTTATTTAAAGCTCCTAGGTTGTGAGGCTCCTCTTTTCTATTAATGTCACAAAACAACTTATTTTTGTGACTTAGGAGCCACCGTGTTTCATGGCACTTTTTACCACATTGCTGAGTTCAGCGAAGTTCCAAATAAGAGATTTCGACTTAGCTCTTTGCAAGCAGCTTGATGAAGTCTCTCTGCAACAAATAAAGGAGAAATCACTGAAAAAGAAAGCAATTTAAAATTAACTGACATAGTACCATCTTTTTACAAAGCCACTGAGTTTTAAACATTTCCAAATGATAGACTGTTTGTAGCAATGGGAGCAACGTGGCCATATAAAGTTCAACTTTGCATATTTACACCTAAACCTTATGAAATTGTTAGATTGCTCTTACTTACTAATAAATTTACACATCTGATTCAAAACCAGTAGAAGAGTAGGACAAGCTCAAGTGGGTAATCCGTTAAAGATGCAATTTATGTTTCTGTCTGTTTTCATGGGATTTTATAAGGGTAAGTCTTCAGGTTCCTGTCTGCATTAAAGTCCAGCCAAATCCATAAAACGAAAACAACATTAAACAACTTCCCAAAAGACAGAAATAGCCTTTTAAAGATTCACAGGAGTACTTTTTCTGTGTCTAATCCAAGCGGCCAGCAGGGTGAGATTGATGGGCACTGGCAGAGATGCATTTCGTGAGGCGGCTGTCTGCTCGATGGCATTAGAATGGAGCTATCTGTCTTCATTGTGCTCCATTAACATGCCCCTCAGATCTATCAGGAAAATGTCTACAGTCCTGCTTTATAAATTATTACCTCTGACAGTTAAATATTTTAGACCATATTTAGTAATATCGCTCACTGATAGTTCTTCATTCACCTACATATTTTTACAGTTTAATTTCCATGTATGCTTAAAAAAACCCAAAAGAGATGTTTTGGGTTTTTTTCCAAATGTAAGGGGATTTCTAGACTGTGCATGGTAAATATGATTATCCAATTACTTGACTTCAACAGTGCAATCTATAGAAATGTGTTCCATGTCAGAAGAAGATAGGTGTTCACTAACCAGGATATATCTTCTTTAAAGTATTAGATTTGCCAGCAACAATTCATTTAAAGGTGAATAATCAGTATATGGAAATTATTATCATGATTGCTTTCAGTATTGAGCATGAACCAGATATCCAACTCAGTCAGTTTGTTTCCATTTTCTTAGCTTTGTGAGGTCTTCCATTCTGTTTTTTATTTTGTTCCCTCTGATTACATACTATTAATCAAGTTTGAGAAATACAAGTATGTGCCAGTCTTAACACAAAATATAGATTTTAAAGGACTGACAGTATTTCACCTTGTTATCTGACCTGAAGACCAGATAGTCTTTAATAAAATGAAATTGTATTCAATTTATGTTTAATTCAATGTCCTCCCAAGCTCCACAGCCATTAGTTTGCAGTGCGTTTTTGAAGGGAGAAAAGAGAGGTAGAAGAAGACACTGCTCAGTATTCAATAATGACCAGGCTAATTTTAATTTTCTATCCAGGCCGAGTAGGTTTTAAACTGAAATGTTTTAGTCTGCTTTAATAAATAAATAGATCCTTGGTTAAATATTTTTTTCTGCTAAAGTACCCCTGGGAAAAGCTTTCCCATATGGAATAAAAAGAATGTATCTAACAGCAAAACCATAGTTTCTTTCATGAGCAAAGTTGAACAAGTATATATCAGTTTTTGATAAGGCAGTGGAGAAATTCAATTTCCCAGAAGCTTTTCTGAAAGAGAGCCCTAGCACTGTCACCACACTGCCTCTTCTGCATGAGAATGTCAGTGGTCCAGATGGGGTTTCAAAAATACGAGTGATTCTTAAGAAGTTTCGCTTAGGTAACCTAATTGTTCCTTTTTGCTGTTTTTCTTTTCCTCTTTTTTTTTTTCTTTTTTTTTTTTTAATTTTGCTTTCTAGCCCACTTCATGAAACATGAAAAAAAAATTAGGAAAGAAGTAAGCAATAAGATATAGATGAGTTATCAAGTTAACTGCAGTGATCAGAGCCACAGGGGACAGTATCTTGGAGGGAGATACCTAATAAGACAAAAGGTTTAAAAAAATCAGAAGTATACATGGAAAAAAATATAACTTGATAACTTAGGAAGCCATAATCAAAGAATTTAGTTTCAATGCAGCTGAAGAAAAAAAAAAGAGAAAAACAATCACAAAGCCCGCTAGACAATATGAGCAGATTTCTGTGAGATATGCTCACGGGAGAAAACCTAGCCTAAGTTAACGTGAAAGACTGAGTTTAAAATATCAGGTGACTAGCTGGTTCTCCTCCAAGCTACGGACCACATCAATTACATCTGAGGGAAGATAAAAGGGTGAAAAAGGGAAAAGAATGTGGTACTTGAATGAGGAAATGTGCTAAAATCTTGCATTTCTGGCACCAACACATCTCACTAGTCACTTTTCTTTGGTCCAGCATAAGAAGGGTATAAATTTGAAAACTCTCCTCACCTCAAGTTTTAAGCTTTGAAGCCATGATCAACTACCTCTGGTCTGGCTAGACCCCACCTGGAGTCCGATGGCCAGCTCTGGAGTCCTCAGCCCTTCAAAGACATGGACCTGTTGGAGCCAGTCCAGAGGCAGCTACAAAGATGATCTGAGGTCTGCAGCACCTCCCCTACAAGGAAAGGCTGAGAGAGTTGGGATTGTTCAGCCTGGAGAAGACTTCAGGGTGACCTTCTAGCAACCTTCTAGTGCCTAAAGGAGGCCTATAACAAAACCAGGGTCCTTTTGGAAGGGCCTGTTGCGACAGGACAAGGGATGATATTCTAAAACCAAAATAGGCTAGATTCAGATGAGATAGAGGACAATTTTTTTGTAATGAGCATGATAAAACACTATGGTTGGTATTGCAGGTTGTACAGAGATGTGGCAGATGCCTCATCTCTGGAAACATTCAAGGTGAGATTGGACAGGGCTCTGAGCAACTCTGCTCATTGCACCAGGGTTGGACAAGATGACTTTTAAAGGGACCCTTCCAACTCAAGCTATTCTAGGATTCTGTGAATCCATAAAATTCATCAGCATACAGTTTAGATAGGTGCTGATGTACTTAGCTCTAAGTTTTTATTGTAGGACACCAGCTTTTAAAGCCATTCTAACACTAAAGAAAAAAACCTTTTTTTTTCTCCTTCTAATTATAGTAAGTTGCTTCCAAATTTAGTTCCTTAATAGGAAAAAGGGATTTTGTTTCAGAATAGCACCACTTGTAACATTAAACATATTTAGAAAAGGTCTCACAGAAGTAGGTGCCTTCATATTACCAATCAACCATCATTATGGAAACTTACCTAGGCCAATAGAGATGATGATAAAATGCATAACATAAGCTTTCCTAATTTGAGAATGTAGCTGGTAAAAGTGAATTGGCAGATGACCTTATTAAATTTTCACAGAAAAGCCTGTTGCTTATATTTTTTGTATTTTTTTTTTCAGGCTAAATTCAAAGATTATTTTAATATAGCAGTTTCAGGATGGGTAAGTGAATCTGAATCTGAACCTTCCCAGACTATAAGAAGGATGCTATCCAAATTCTTTGCCACTTCAGGCTTTACAACAACTTTTCCTCTCTCAACAGGCCTGTTGAAAAGGCACACGGAGTAGAGCTGATCTATAAAAACTTAGCACTGACTATCTTGGGATAGGCTGCACCCAGGTCATCCAGCATCTTGCTTTTGAGATCAGACAGTGCTAACACCAAAAGTTGATTATGCATATTCGGGCATGGGGCCAGGCCAAGCACTTACAGGGAAATATCACCCTGCTCTCAGTCACACATTACAAAGCTGATGTGTTCTTACTGTGTGACATTTAATGGAGATATAAAAATCAAACCCTATATGATTTTTGGGGTTTTTTTTTCCTTTTTTTTTTTTAAGAGAGCCCTGACAAATGGCTGTGATAAATACTGGCATCCATTTAGCCTCTGTCTGAGGGACCTTGAGTGTGATGGCAAGTAGGGCTGAGCTGTGGGAAGGTGGATTGTCCTCCTGGACCACTGGGCAACCATTTGTCACAAAAAAAGCCCCCTTCATATCTAGTTAGCCACTTGATAAAAGAGATCTGATTCAACTTAAAGTCACACTGGCAAAGAACAGGATATTTAACTGTGAGCAATGTTGATTGTGAATGGAGCATTTGACCTGTGAAAATCAATGAGAAGTTAGGAACCACAAAAGAAATGTAGGTGTCTGAATACTTTAAACTATGCCTAAATAAGCAACTGTAAGCAACAGTCCACATTTAGTGCATTGAGTCCTGTAAGGTCTACAAGCCTTTAATAAATTAAGGATAATTTTATGTCCTGTTTGCTTAAACAGATGAGCACATGAAGCAACCATGAGAAGACACTGGTGCTTCAACAAGTCAGCGAAATTAATAAAATCCTAGCATATGTCCTAGTTTCAAACTCAATATCAGAAAACTCCCAAGTGGTGGGAAAGGCTATTTCCTGTTAAAAAGGTATAGGAAGGAATTTAGTTTTTCCTGTGATGAAACAAAAGCACTGCAAGCCAGTTTTAGAGGCATGTAATACCAAGGGTTGTTCAAACAGACAAAGAAAAAATAAAAAACAACTTCACCTCAGGTGGCTTACAATGTGGATTGTAGGGAATATACAATGTGAGACTACATAACTACAGAGAAATTAAGGTAATAATTTAGCTACATGAACATCCAGTTTGGGGAAACTGGCTAACTAATAAAGCAGAGGTTACAGGTATCTGTGTAAGTGTTACTATTGCTAACCCATACCCTTCGAAGTCGTAGAGGAGATAGTTTTGAGGTTTGGGTTTTCATATATTCTGATTCTACATATTACGGAAAATCACTAATACCTAAGGTGGCAGAAAATACTTCCTTGAGCAAATCCCAGAGTTATGTACTCTGAAATACCAGAGGCATACTGCATTTTTTAAAGATGTAGGTAAAATAAGGCATTAAGTTGTCAAGAGAAGAGACTAATTGGAAAATCAGGAAGAGATAATGATAGGCAAATGTTGCAGCTTAGATGTTCAGAGTAGCAGGTGACAGTCACAGGAGTTCTTTGCAGTTACACCATGAGGAGATGCAGAAAATATGAAAGCAGGGTAAATACCGTCAGAAAAACTGTTTTAATTGCAAACGCAGTTACAGGCATCATTAACTGTTGTAGGTATATCTATTTTTAGAGTCCTATTCATATACTCGCGCAAGGCATGTAAGCACTTAGATATGAAATTTCTGAGATAGTCTGACCCCATGAATCACTGCCAACCAAACGTCACTCTCGTATAAAAGTGTTGAATGTGTTTTTCCCTGCTCAGCCAGCCCAGTCAAGAATTCTTCATTCTGCTCTTCTTGTGCTTAAGAAAATCTGACCATATTTTATTGAATACAAATACACGTGTTTCCCAATTGTGTAATTAATTGAAAACTCTCAGTTACTTATAGGGTTCCTCAGAACTGCAGTATGAACAAGTAATCTTCATAGGCAGGATTCCTCTCCCTGGATTATGACATATAATACTTTTCAGAGAGCAAAAAGAGCAAGTAAATACAAACTTGTGATAACTTTTGCAGGGCAATTTTGTGTTAATCCTCTGTAAAGCTGATGCTGCAAGCTTGAGCACTTATGTACAAATCTAAAGGGAAAATGAGAAGGAAGAAAAAAGTCTTTTAAAATGAAATCAAAAAACGGGGGAAATTATTTTCTATTTCAAATGGTTGTAATTTTGTATTTGCTGCCTGAAGACTCTGGGACAGGATGATTATTATTCTCTAGTGACAGCATGTGCTGCCATGTGTTTTTCTTGACCTGGTATTTGCACACATCTATACTGCATATACCACATATAGAAGCTTATTAAAATGTAAATATACACATGCATGCTTTTTGTGATGCTAAAAAGACTCTCCACCAGTGAAAAGGTACATTATTGTTTACTTCCCAGAATATAAATGCTGCCTGTGGTTTTGATATTAACTGAGGACCAGTTCTTGGAGGATTGGAGGTTCACCTCATTCTAAACAAGCATTACTTGAGACACCATATCCTTAATGTCGGTGTAATTAAGCATAAGGGAACTGGAAGAGAGTGGTGTCATGTGAACTGTGATAGTACAAAGGTGGAATGAGGAGGGAGAGGAGGTGTTCCAGGTATTGGAGCAGAGAATACCTTCCAGCCCCATGGAAACCCAAGATGGAGCAGATATTCACTCTGGAGGAGCCCCTGGAGGACTCCAGAGCAGAGCAGGTTTATCCTGAAGGACTGCAGCCACACTGGAGAGGAGAAGAGTGGCAGAGAGGAGATGCTATGGACTGACCACACACCCCCCACCCCACACCCTCCATGTTCTGAATCTACCTTTGCTGCTCAGGGAGGGAGGAGGAGGTGGAGGAACCAGGAATGAAGGAGTGAGGATGAGCCAGGGAAAAAACTCTTTTAACTGGCAAGAAATTAAATTAATTTCTCCCAAGCTGAGTCTGCTTTGCCAGTGATGATAATGAGTGAGCGGTGTCTGGGTGTCAAGCTTGACCCACAGCTTTACCTTCATATTTTCCCACCCTGTCCTGTTGAAGAGGAGGTAAGAGCAAGGCCGAGTGGGCGTCTGGCAAGTGGCCAAGGGCAGCCCACAAAAACAACCTGCTAGAAGTCAGTGACTGCAGACCTGTAGGTTAAGAGTTGACTAAAAAGATTAACATGTAGGAAAGACTGTGAAATTTATACAAACCCTGGAAAGTCTTTGCTCCAAGTATCTACAGCAAAAAGTATCCTGAACATCTGGGAAGCTGTGCATATTATTAACATTTAGAATATATCAGCTTTATAGAATTAATGGTGCCCAGAAATACATTCAGTGTAAACATAGCAAAGACAAATGTTTTGCAAATTAAGTTTAAAAAACAGGTGTTCAAACTCTATTCAATTTTGACAAGTTTTTGTTTCATATTAAAACCCCCTCTCATGGCCGATTTTCTTTGTTCTCAAGACAAAAAAGCTTCCCTGCTAAAATTGTAAAGGAGAAATAATCCCAGTAAATTACTAATCTTTGGGTGTATGGAGTGAGACAAACTTTCTGAAGATACTAACTTAGAATTTATTGTAATTTATTCCATCTATTTTTTTTCTGTGTAAGACCAAACAGGAAAGTGGCAAAATCAGGTAGCTAGGCAATCTGTCTTCTTCAAAGAATGAAAAAATAAAATTCCACACTTATACTTCCAAAGAGGAATCAGGGAAAGAAAGAACAAATTTTCACTTGGTTCCTTTTATTCTAGGAATATTTTCAGTCTTTTTATCACAATTCTACTGTATATCCCTACCAAAGAACTGTAGTATTTAGAATTAAGTGTTATCTTTATGTCATTCCTGGTTGTATCAGAGTTGTCCACTTATATTTTTTTGAATACATGTTTTCAAAACTGAAAGTTCCTGTTTCTGAAAGGAAAGATTTTGGTTGGTTCACATATAGGGAGTTAAAGAAAACCCTTACCTTAGGATTTTATGTCTAAAAATATAGAATATTGAAACATTTTGTTAAATTCTCAATAATAAACTTCAAAAAACATAAAAATCATCTAACCATAAGAAGATATCTAAAATCCTATTTGTTATAAATATACATTTTTAGTAATGGGTTTTTTTGGGAGTTCTATACATTGCAGCCAGCCTAAGGAGAAGTGGATTAGTGGACAAATTTTTTTGTTGCTTTAAATAAAGCATGTTCATATATGAAATAAACTCTAGGCAGGGAAAATAAAGTATGAAAAGGGAATTGGTGCAAAGGATTTCATTTTCCCCAGTAGTGGAAATGACCTGCTAGAATATCTAGAAATCAATAGTTCTATTGATGGATAGTCAATCGTTTTGAGCAGACTTTTTGTTTTATATCACTTCTAGTTTTATAGACTTGTGGTTTATAACACACATAAAAGATACAAGCTTCATTTAATTTGGAATTTCCATCAATACTTGAAAGCCTTCATGCTTAATTCATATTTAAATAATGGCAATTAGTATCTGAATTTCCATGACATGATTTCAGGATAAAAACATTACAGAAAACCTTTAGTGTCAACTTAATTACTGCAGCATTAATTAAGATTGCTATCAAGAAGACTATTCTTTCTCTCAGAAAACCTGAAGTGCTAAACTTCAAAGGTGAAAGTTCTAGTGATTCAGAAAGACTGATATCTGTCCGTTCTCAATCCCAGTATTTTCTATTTCCTTTAAGGAATACACTTATATAATGAAAGTTGGACAGAAGTTTCTTGAAAGTAGTAATTATTTTAGAAGCAATGTTTTTGGAGTTGTCTACTCTTAATTAAATGGGGGGTTGTTTGTTTTTTGTTGTTGTTGTTTGCTTTTACTAACCTCCAAGCTTCCTATGCTGCCAAACACATCACTTTCTTATCACAAAAGAACAGAACAATGCAAAGCAGTGTGGGTGATTTCCAGTGCTTTATGTTTGTACACTATGCTCCAGAGACACAGCTATGATGAAAAATAATTGAAAATTCCCTGGAGTTCCTTATGTATCCCTGAGTGCTTGAGATTCCATGCAGAAATTTCTTTCTTTTAGTCCTCTTGGGAAAACACAGAAATACTGCAAACTATTCTTCCTCACAAGCAGCCAATATTTAAGGCTAGTCAGTACTTACTATGATCCTTTATTAATGTCTATCATCTCGAATATTCCACAGCAATTTGTGAAGTAATCATTAAAAATGTACAACGTGTTTGCAAGCATCATTATTATAGCATCCTTCTTATACATATTCTTAAAGTAAAAGAAGTACTGAAAGCAAAACAGAGCAGTTATAAAATTCTATATTTCATAGAATCACAGAATGGTTTGGGTTGGAAGGAGCCTTAAAGACCATTTCATTCCAAAAGACCATTTCATTCCAAAAGACCATTTTATTCCAACCCCCGCCCCTGGGTGGGGACACCTCCCACTGGACCAGGTTGCTCAGAGCTCCATCCAACTTGGCCTTCAACACTTCCAGGGATGGGGCAGCCACTGCTTCTCTGGGAAACCTGTGACAGAGCCTCACCAGCCTCACAGGGAAGAATTTCTTCCTAATCTCTAATCTAAACCTACTCTCTGTCAGTTTGAAGCCATTCCCCCTTGTCCTGTCACTCCAGGCCCTTGTAAATAGTCTCTCTCCATCTTTCTTGTGGGCTCCCCTCAGGCACTCTAAGGCCACAATTAGGTGACCCCAGAGCCTTCTCTTTTCCAGGCTGAACAAGTCCAATTCTCTCAGCCTTTTCCCAGAGCAGAGCTGCTCCATCCCTCTGATGGTCTTGGTGGCCTCCTCGGCCTGGCTGCAACAGCTCCATGTCTCCCTGTGCTGAATGTAGCACTGCAGGTGGGGTCTCATAAAAGTATCAAATATACAAACTTCAGGAGTGTATATATGGGAAAGATCTTTACAACAGTCATGGGTTTTTCTTTTCCCAACCTGTACCTGAGGACAAGAATGGATGGCATTGTATTAGATAAAGACAACAGAAGAATGGCCTGATTGCAATTTATGCTGATGATAAACTGCCTCCCTTCACTTTCTTCCTCTTTTTGCCTGAATGTTTGTTACAGGCAATTAAACAGGTGATGGATGAACCCTCAGCTCTTGGATTTTACTGCAAACTATACAAAGTTTGAAAACACTGCTATGTGATATAAATTATGAGCCCTTACTGACTAGTTTGCATTTCAATTGGCCTTGAAGAGTTTTATATGTGTGAGCAATAAACAACCCACAATAATGGTAGAATCCGAAGAAAATAAAAATTCTTTACCAAGAAGTGAAAAATAATAGCAACCCTTACCACGATTTTCTTTTGGAATAACCAAATGCTGTGCAGTATTTGCTATATATCTCCCTGCAAGGAAGAAGGGCAAAACAGATTTACATGTTTGTCAGTTCAAAATTGTTGCTGCTGTGTTCAGGAACAGAACCAGATCCCACAAGATATAAAATTCTGCAGATAAGTTTGTCATTCCAAATATATGCCTTCCGTATTATGTGGTGCACAGCCATCAGAGCATGTGTGCAGTAGAATGGGTGCACTGCCTTGATTCATACCTGCATTAAAAGACATCTCGTACCACCCTTCTTGAAATCATTGCACCACTCGCTGATGACAGGATAAAAGAAGTCCATGACTTTTTCCATGACTATTTGCTGCTCTTTATGTTACCACAAAAAAAAAAAAAAANAAAAAATCCCGTATAAAAGAGAGAAGCTGAGTTTTCTTTGTTCCTTTTTAATTCCATGCTCTGGGGAAGTAAAATAAACTAAAATAAAAGCACTGTAAAATTTGATGGGCAGTTGTTTTCCTTGTCTAAACTAAGAAGATTAACACTCTTTCTTCAGATTGCTCAAGGAACACTTTTACAAACCCTTAGCTTGTAATCCAACTTCTATATAGAAACCCTGCTGATTTCCTAGAGAAGAAGGGTTTCTATAAAACGTTTAAAATTTTGGTGAAGTTGGTTTTTCACTAAAAGACACAAGTCCCAAAGTCCTCTCTTCTGTGCCTGGGATTTGTGAACTCACAGTAAAAGTGGCCTGTTATTTGAATTTTAATTGTTTGGGCTTTTTATCTAACTTTTAAATTAATTCCAAACCTAATATATTGAAGATTTCCTTATTTTACTGTATTCTTAAAGGTACTTAACAAGAGGTAGAAGTTACAAAATGAAATCTTTGAAAAGCATCAGAAAAATAAAAGCATTTCATTGTTCTTTACCACTCACGAGTTATGTTCATGACTTGCAATTAAATCCATTCAGGAAGGCAAATATTTCTTTACTACTAAGTTCTTGCTAATAACTGTGTTATGTGTCTATTTTTGTAATATTTATCTGTTCTCTCTAGTAAAGCATAGCAGGGGATATAATATAATGCTTTAATATACTTCAGAATGTCAACTGATATCCTTTAAAACTTAATTCCTGGTATTTTTATATTCATTTATTTTTAAATGCCTTGAAAAACATAATGCTACTAGGATCCATAATAGAGCACAGAATAATTTTAGTAGTTATTTTATGTAAATATATCCAAAGAGTAATTCTTCCAAGCACTCTAGTTGCTTTAGAGATTCTGTTATAAACTCTTTATTATTTTCTGAAACAAATGAAACAATTCATTAGCAGTGTAAATGAATCTCCTAATAAATCTGAAAACTGAACACAATCAAAATATGCAATGAAATCTTAATATTATGGGAATTAAACATTTTTTAGAAGAAAACATGTTAAAACATTGTACAGGAAAAAATGTATCTTCATTGTGAAGATAAATATCTTTAAAAAAAGTGCAAGTTTTTCCTGTGTTATTAAAAAGAAACACTGGGCCACATGGGAGGCAGAGAAGCTTCCCTGATTGCCCTCAGTGGAATCATGGCTTAAGCTTCCACGACTCCCATATAATATATAAGGAAATTCTGCCTCACAGTCAAAGGGGAACTCATTACTCAGTGTGAAGTGTGATCCTAGCATGGTCTCCTCTCTGTGCAGAAATATTAATCATGTTCATCTTTGCTGTAATAAGATGCTAAACACTGTCATTTAGCACTGCAGAGGTATAAAATTAAACCTCTCTATACACTGCTATGGAAAGGCTACATTTCATAATAGCAAAAGGCTGGGCCCATTCACCCCCTCTGATGAGAATACTTTTTCCCATGATGCTAATAATTTCGTTTTTATGGATATAGTCCTTTGTGTAATCAAATATAGAGCTTGATCCTTTGTTTATTGCAGGATTGAAGCCAAAGAAAATAGCTGTCTATTATTATATTTCATTCTGGCATAATTAAATTGGTTAAGGGTACAATTTTGTACAGAAACTGTTCATTTTCCAGTAAAACCAGTAATATGAAATTATGTGAAGAATTTGTCACATAGCAGTGCCTAAAGAAACATCTCTGCTGGTTTAAATGTATAACAGAACAGCTGTGCCAATTTGAAGGAACTGTAGTGTGTTAACTATATCCATATAATCATATTGGTATTATTTTTGTATGAAAATAAGTCTTTAAAGAGCTAACAGTTTGGCACAGGGAAAGGTTTATCAAGCTTCAGAGGAACAAGCTAATGGAGTGTGCCCCAAATGCACAAAGAGAAAAATTAGCAGGAGATCAATTACAATACCAGTAAGAATATTAGTGGTGACAGAAAGCTTGAAGACAATTTTCAGAAACGTAGAAAAAAAAACAGAAAAAAAAAGACAACAACCCAAATGAAACAAACCTTGAAATCTGAGCCTTCATTTTCTTTACAAGGATTTCTAACCCAGGTCTATGAGCAAAGTCATTGACATGAGTAAAGCTTGCAGAGAAGTTAAAGGTACAGAACTAAAATCTGCATTTGGAAGAGTATCATTTCTTTGTAAGATTAATAGTATTCAAAATGAGTTTAAAAGGAAGTCACTGACTTTTTCATTGTAATGTTGTAGATGTCAGATCATGTACCGCTGTTCATCCTTCACATGACAGATCAATTTTGTCATAAGCTGTGCTTTCTTTCCAGTAAAGCCAAGTAGGAATTACATGAAAAATCTTATACATATATACATGTACATATATGTGCATGATGGTGACATATATGACGTGTTCAGCTACACCTCCGATGCTGACTCATTTCATCTCATCAGGCTATGTTTGAAATGTGATGTAAAGTAATCTGAAAGGAACTATATCTTATTAGAAAAGGGATCGCTGCAGGAAAAAGTCAATAAGGTCAAGCAAATAAGTCAATATGAAGCTTGTTGAAGCAGTGTGACAGATCTAGAGGCAACTGAAAGCATAGTAGGGCCTTCTTTTTTTTGCCAGTTAGAAAATGCATGCGAGTATGTGAACATGTCTGTGTGAACATGCAGGCAGACACTAAAGCAATCCTTCCCCACCTGCAGTGCTGCATCCAGCTCTGGGCTCCCAGCACAGCAAGGACAGGGACCTGCTGGAGCCAGCCCAGAGGAGGCCACCAAGGTGATCAGAGGGATGGAGCACCTCTGCTGTGAGGAAAGGCTGAGAGAATTGGGATTGTTCAGACTGGAAAAGAGAAGGCTTTGGGGTGACCTAATTATGGCCTTCCAGCACCCGAAGGGAGCCTATAGGAAAGATGCAGAGAGACGTTTTACAAGGGCCTGGAGTGACAGGAAAGAATCAGAATAGGTTTAGATTAGATATTAGGAAGAGATTCTTCCCTGAGGATAGTGAGGCCCTGGCACAGGTTGCCCAGAGAAGCAGTGGCTGCTCCATCCCTGGAAGTTCAAGTCCAGGTTGGATGGAGCTCTGAGCAACCTGGTCCAGAGGGAGGTGTCGCTGACCACAGCAGAAGGGTTGGAATTGCAGGTATAAGGTCGCTTCCAACCCTGGGTTTTGATTCCATGATCTATTTTCTTTAGAAGAAGAATTAATAGTTTATTGCATTCGGGTTGGTTTGGTGTATTAAAAATTATTAAAAGTCCTACTCTTATGTAGCAAAGGAGAGAAAGTCTTGGAACTGCATGCTAGGAATGTAGCAGATGGATTAAACAAAACTCACTCAAAATGCTCATTGTGGATATATCTGGTATGACATCATCTATACAGGTATGTTTTGTAAAAAAATATGTTTGTAAGGGAAAAATAGATGAAGGGCAAGGTCCAGATGAATGTGTGTCTTACATTTAACAAAGAAAGTTTCATGTCTCACTAGAACTGAGTTACAACTATTAGTATAAGTCAGTATCATCTTTCCAGTAGTACAATAAAAAGTCTTTAGGAAAATTTTTACAAAAGGAACAAGCAGAAAACATTCATAAGACAAACATTGCACTAAAAATCTTATAACCAAAAAGATAATAAATTCTATGTGTTGTCTGGAATTGATTTTTAGTGTGATTAATGTTTTAACAGGATAATCAAACTATAAAACAGTTATTATTGCTAGTCTAGGCACAAGGACACTAACATTGGATGCTCAAAGCCCAAATCATCTCATCATCATTATTACAGAAAAGCTTCATTACACCCTTGAAATCTCCATAACACTCTCAATGTTGTTATTCATTAGCTTTGTAGTATCTTTTCGGTGTTATGTGCATTCTTCCAGTGTTCCTCCAGATCCTAAGACTGACATAGCTAGTTTTCTTCAATAAACTGGAAAAGGAGAAGATTTGGAAGCAGTTTACAGTGAGTCATCAAGAATCTCAGTATTTCGCTAATGGTCCAAGGTTGACATGGCTCTATTTTTGCATGATTCATTATGTAGATCAGAATTTGCTTAGACCTATAATTTTCCTAAATTTGCAGTTTAGACTCTTTTTATTAGTTTCTAAATCTATGTTTTGTATGTTTTTTCTCCTCTCTTTCTAATTTTTAAAGCTATTTTTACCTGACCCTCAGAATCAGACTCCTTTCATAACCAGCAACCATTTCGGGTTCTTTCAGTCTGAGGCTTCTGTTGACATATTTTAGCTATATTTTTTTAATACCACTGAATCATGAAACTATCTGCTGAACCTCAACCAAGTTCCACCACTGTAAAAACAGGCCCTACATCCTTTCATTGTCATGATTTAAATATATTTGGAATGAGCAGAACGGACTCTAGTAGTTCAAAACAAAGATGTCTGGTTCTGAGTAGAAAAGGGATTGTGCTTCTGTTGTAATATATCTCACTATTTGAAACTGTTAAACCTAAAGTAAAAAAAAAAAAGGAATTTCCATGAAAAAAGCTATTAAAATTTATGTATAAATATTAGCAAGTTCAGATTATCTCAAAGTTTCAACTCCACTGGTGTTATTTATAATTAAAAAGAACAAAAAACTGAAAAAAAACCTCCCAAAACCCCAAACAAAACAAAAGACCAATTTATTCAGAAGTTGAACCCACATGAAATAAATGCTGGCTCGGATGCCTCAAGATGTTGGTTTTACTGGAGTTACCACGAGAAAGACACAATTGCTTGTTCTTCTATTTCCAGTACACAATTTAGCTCTATGACCCTGGAGAATTCTGGTATTAGCATTCAGCTATAACTCAAACTATGTGACAGAGAATATTTTGTAGAAATCAATGATGTTGAGTGTATTAAAGATGCATTGATATTGTTTTATGAGTAAACTGGGCAATTTCAAAGTACTCTAAAAATCCAGTGAAGCTGCAAGTGAAAACAAGTGTTTTGTATATTTTTATGGCAATACTTAATGAGGAGATAAGAAGAAAAGAATATTAATTTTCTTTCTTTATACATTCCTTGTAAAAATAAAAATTCTTCTCCAAAAACTGTACACTTATTTTTTACCTAACAGCTTAGAGTGTTGTCACTTTGGTACTATTAAAAGCAAGGTTAGGTTTTAATCCAACAAATGAATGTAGACAGTGGTTGTGATCCAACACAGATATTATTTATATATATTAATTGTATGTATAAATATATAAATTTGTATGATTTGCATATATACTCAAATGCTTTAATGACCTAGGAAAAGAAAAAAGAAATAGTCAGAAGAACTTCTAGCACTCTCAGCTTAACAAAGTCTATCAGAGCTCCAAGCAGGCTGAAAAGTGCAGAGGAATAAACAGGATTTTTTGGGTTTTGTGGGTTTTTTTTTTTTTTTTGGTTTCTTTGTTTTGTTTTTTTTTTTTTAAACTCTTTTAAGGTTAAATTGGCATTTCTTTTTATCTTGATTATGTCATTGTTGTCAAATTTGTCTCTTTTTATACCATTATAATTATCTACTTAAGTTGTGCTCCTAAACAGAGACACCAAAATTGCTTTTACTTGTGTGCCTGGCTGCAGATTTGTCCTTCCCATCTTCTTAGATAGCATTGAAGTGTGTCTCCTGTCAGAACTGGCATTAAAATATCATTTTACAAATCACTGGATATGAAGGAGTACTCAAGAATTTGTCATAATAATTTGACTTTCTTTTTCTTAACGTTTCATACTTTAAACAAAGGTTTTAAAAGGCACGTGGTTGTTCCGTGGTAGCCAGTCAAGAAGGCTGTCCTAGAAGTATTTGCAATCGTGTTTGTGATTGCAACTGGGAATAATCCCAGGCACTGCTTGTTTTCAGGTGTCTGCAGAGAGGCTCAAAACAATCTGATAGAAGGAAATTAGAAATTCATTTTCATTTCACTCTGCCTTTTCCATAAAACTTCATTCTCAATTTTCTATCCCAGAACTTAATGTTAATAGTTATGTTGATGTCATTTTTAGAAGTATGAACTATTTCTTCAGTTAAGTTACCTCCCTTAAATCCCGCATACTTTTAAAATTTGTGTTAAATTTTGGAAAAAAAAACGCTGAACCACAGTATCTCCTGTTACACTTAAGAAAAACCCTTAAGAAAAGAAAAGCTTAATGAACTCTTTTAGGTGTTCAATTTTTGATTGTGCCATATACAAAGGTAGGTCCTAATTTCACTACCACACATGAATACAGTGAATGATGCACTGATTTTTTTATCTGGTTGGACAATCAGTCTGGAGCAGAAGCCTGTCTCCTTCAGATATCAGGTGATATGTAATGTCCTGATACCTTGTAACTATATAGCTCTTCCTTCATACAACTTTTGGATAAATATCTCAGGACTTTCAATTTTATTTGCAGTAGTACCCTCGAATACCTGGGTTCTTGTAAATCTTGATTTCATTTGTATATAATAATTAACAGGTATATTTATTTTAAATGTCACGGAAAATAATGACTGTAGGCTCATGTCTCTCTAAAATTTTGCCCTTTTAAAAAAATTTTTCTGTCTAAATTACAAAATTATGTGGTCCCTGTAAATAACATCAGCAAATATTTCCCATTTTCATAAGTAACAAGATGACCAAACCCATAGGGGAGATACCATTAATTTCCACTGTCTAAATGAATTATTCTAAAGACTTTGATGTGATAATGTCACTTAATTTCATTTTCACTATAAGTTTATATCTAGTCATCCAGGCTTCTGTGCTTAGGAGGGTGTTTGCAGAGGATATTCTGATCCACCTACAGTAGGCTGCTACACTAAAAAGAGTAGCTCTTCCCTTTGACCAAAAATAATGATGTTAGTTAACATAATGACTAGTTTTGACCACTAGTCTAGCTCTTAAACGGATAAAATTAGATAATCTCATTTCTACCTCTTGTTTACATTAAAAATTGCTTTTCAATCACACTCCCTTCTCATTTCAGACATTGTTTTTCTGCTCTTAGTATTATTTCTGAAATAAATGAGGTGACAAAAATGTTTTTCTCTATAAGTTCTTACAAATCTTGTTATAAGACCTGACTAATAAGAAGTTTTTCTATTCTCATCACATATTACCTCCTGATTCTGACAATATATACAAGAAAGAAACTACACAAGGCACAGAAATCTTTAAATATTCTTTTTGATAGAAAGAAGTTTAAGAATGCTGGGACAGTTTAAGAAACGATGAAGCCAAGTTAATATGACTTTTTTTATAGATTTCAAGATATTGGAATAAACTTAAAAGTCTATCACACAGCAGAAATTGTTTTGTAAGTAACTAGACATCTTAATTGATTTCCAGTGGTATTGCCTGTGTTTGACAAAACATTAAGTGTTTTGTGCTTGTTTGTAGGTCATTTTCCTCATCTGAGAACAAAAGAAATAAAACCCTCACACTTTCAAACCAAACAAACAGAGATCAATCTGCACAGCATTTGGCTCCCTGAATCAATTCATTTCTACAATTATTTCTTAACTCATAATTTCTAATAGCTATCACTATTTTTATATGGTTTTTTATGAAACCAAAGAATTCACAGTTAAAAAAAATGCTGTCCTGGATTGATGGTTAGTTTGCAAATCTCTTCAGATGATATAAAGAAGTCAGACAAAAATCAGAGGTTGTTGGCGTGAAAGGACATGAGGACAAAATAAACCCAACAAAACCACAGACAAAACCCTAAACCTTTAGATACAGGAAGTATTTTCATCTGCAAGTGATTCTTTATGCACTCTGTAGAAATTAATTGGCGTGACAGAGGTGCAGGGTATTGCATTTGAAATCTTTAGAAGCTTGTGTGCATCCCATTTGAGTTGATTCAAATCTTCAAACGTCACTTCTAATTTCATCAACTGCAGTCAGCATGTGACATGAGATGAAGTGATTTTCCTTTCTCACAAGAAAGATTTTCTAACAAAAGCTTTGTCAGGGGTTTTGTTGACTGGGTGGGTGGGTTTGGGGTTTTTTGGTTGGTTGGTTTGAGGTTTGGTTTGGTTTGTTTGGTTTTGGTTTTTTTTCCCTTTTTTTCCTATTTAAAAAGATATTTGGATAGTTAAACACTTCCAGAACGAAATCATAATTATCATTGTGCCTTGATTTAAAAGACAGGTAATAAGTTTTCCTGTTGAAAGAAGAAAGTAATTTTTCTCTGAATATTAAACAAATCTATGCTTTATTATATTTTACATTATGAATTATATTATATATGCCTTATATTTTGGTTGATAGTTTTAAGGCTGCATTCCATGGATGAAGAAAGGGACTGATTCCCTGATGGGGATAATGAGAACATTTGGGGTTGGAAAAAGGGATATGTGAATAGGAATGAGCTGCTTTTAGGGGAAAACAGTGACTGTTTTTATTATTATTTTTTTACAGTGGGCAGTAAACCTTGAAATGTGAGTATTTGGGGGATTGGAATATATTTAGACACATGATAGTGAGTATATTTTGGCTTTGTGTAACAGGACACCTTGAAATGATACCTGTTGAGAATGCACAATTTTAACCACAAAGGTTTTGATGTGCTATAAATATGTTACTACTTTGGATGTTACTCTGCATGTTACACATTTTGTTCTGGCAGAACTTGAAGAGTGTGGATACATTGTGAAGAAAGTGCTACAAATTCCTTGTAATGCTTCATTCATTGATTAACACCTCCATAATTAATATTTTGATTGTCTTCAAGATAAAAAGCAATTAATGTTGAATCTTATAAATTATTTAAGTATTACTTACCCTCTCTTTAATTTCAGTTTCATCTGATTTATTGTATTTTAAAGCTCCTTTTAATCATGTTACATATTGCTATAGAGGGAGAATTGATAATGATTACAAAGTTTCATGCCTATGGTAATTTCAGTTTCCTTGCTTTAATAAATGTGTTACTTTCTATCAAAGATGGTGTGATATAAGAACTCCTATGAGAACCCTATAAATTTTTCACCCCAAAATACATGAGCAAGCTCTTTTTACATCTTTATTAGTTTATTGAAAGCATAAGTGCATTGCAAGAAAAGGACACAATTACTGTGTTCTAAAAAAGCAAGCCTCGTTCAACATTTTTTTCATCTAGAGACAAACTCCATATATCATTATGTCAGAAGAATTTCTACTTTTCAAAGTCGTGGAGAGTACATTTTTATATTTAAGTTTTAATCATACAAATATGAGAATAGTTCAATTTCTGTGTTTAAATCTTCTAAGCATGTGAATTTGTTGGTGCAGTGTACAAATGATAGTCTTGTCACAAGATTAGATTTGTGAATAATTACATGTTTATAATGTCTTTTATAGATCCATTAGTTTATTCAACCAGGTAATGGCAGGGTGGGCTTTTTGCTATTTTTGTTATAATTTTGTATGTATTACTGCTAGATAGTGTCCAGACATTTCAAATACTGTCTAGATTTTAGAAAACATCTATTTAAACTTTATAGTCATGTGTCAGAGACTGAAATATTACAGTTTATGACTTAAAGTTTTTCATGAAGGACTTTTAAAACTGTGTTGGAAAAGCTGCAGAGAAGACTGCCACACCCTGAAGGGGCCCTGACTGAGGCCTTACACTGCTCGCTGATGAAGCTAAGATAGAATAACAGCTCTGGGCTGGGGACATTCACAAAGCCTAAGCTTAACACCTCCAAGGTGGAGACCACAGCCCCAGGGCTGTCAGCTGCCAGGCTCGAACAGACCCTTGCACCAAAGAGTGGGGAGAGAGAGGCTTTGGGTGTGTGCTGGAAAAGCCCCTGGTGAGAGGCGCAGTGAGCGCCCACCCTCCGCTGTGCAGAGGAGCCCAGCTGAGGGGCCCTTCTCTTGGAGGAAAAGCTGATCTGCAGCAGAGGGCGTGACATGGTCCATCAAAGGGCCCCCCTCAAAGGGGTCCCCAGGCCCTGCACCAGAGCACAGAGATGATGCAACAGACCCTCAGTGTTGCAAGGGACAGTGTCAAGCTGGCCCCTGCAAGAGAGGCACATGGGCGTTCCCACCTGCCCAAAATTAATCCAAGGAATTCTTTACTCNTCTCAGTAATGATATTAAGTGAAACCTTCACCTCTGAAACCAGAAGACGCTTGAAATTCTTGACAAACATAAAAATAGCTGAAGAGGGAGGTGCAATACAGACAAAGAAAAACATATATAGGTAAAACATTGAAAGACTAAAAATAGTTATTCATACTTTGTTAGCAGATCGTGTCTTTTCTTATGTAAAGTTCATATGTATCAAATTGAAAGAGAGTAGGTTTAGATTCGATATTAGGAATAAATTCTTCCCTGTGAGGCTGGTGAGGCCCTGGCACAGGTTTCGAGGGAAGCTGTGGATGTCCCATCCCTGGAAGTGTTCAAGGCCAGGTTGGATGGGGCTCTGAGCAACCTGGGATAGTGGAAGGTGTCCCTGCCCATGGCAGGGGGCTTGGAATGAGATGGTCTTTAAGGTCCCTTCCAACCCAAATCATTCTATGATTCCATGACCTTCAAGTATTTCTAATTTCAATTCAATATTACTGTTTTTATGTGCCACTAGTTTTACAGTTTCACTTAATAAGGAAATATCAATATTTTTTAGAAATAATTTCCTAGACATCACTTTCTGTTCTTCATGTAGATTATTTTTTAAAGTCTTAGAACTTAATCTTCATAAAATTAATTGTCTTAGAGGTCAGGATTTATGCCTTTACCTCACTGAACTGCAGGAAAGTTTGCACCAGTGGATCTTACCCAGCAAGTTAAAATCACTTTCTTGTACCTTTCCTCCCCACAGAAGTAAATGACTTATTTTTGAATCTGCATCAAAGAATAGCTTAATATTATGTAAAGCTGATTAAAAGATAAATAATTTTTTAAAACTCAATTTTTCTATATGTTTAATTTAGCTATAAATTTATCATCTTTAATCTCAGCAAGTCTTGCTTCTGAAGACATCACCACTAGTTTTTCATGTCAGCTTTTAAAAAAAAATATTTATTCCTCCAGTGTTTCTCTTGATAGTTGACACAGTGCTTTATATTACCACGTAGCACATTTTTTTCCTGTCATATCATTGTTTCTGATCAAAAATTCTATTTTAAATTGTTATATTATTAGCCTTTTTCCCAATTTTTAAATTTATTATTTTTACTTTATTCCTCTATGACTAATTAAAGTAACATAGTTACAGAGTTTAAGCAACTCCAGATTTGACATTCAATCCTCCTGGTGATTTGGTGGTACCTTCTCAGATAAACTGCTTAAGGGCAAGTTCTTTTTTATCTGCTTGATTTTTTTCTATTTTTCACTGGAGACTATGCAACCTACAGAATAGTAATGCTTCCACCTATAAAAAGAGGGAAAACCTGCACGTGGAGATGGTCTTGTTGAATAAGTAGAGAATAATAGCAATCAGACAAGCAGCAAAAAACATTGTAATGGACTCTGTCTCTTCTCAATGAACAGATGAATGCTGTGTCCTAAGCAGATTTCTGTTCATGAGCATTAATTTTTCATAGAACCATTGAATCATAGAATGGTTTGAGTTGGAAGGGACATTAAAGAGCAGCTGCAACCCCCCTGCCATGGGCAGGGACACCTTCCACTAGACCAGGTTGCTCAGAGCTCCATCCATCCTGGCCTTGAACATTTCCAGGGATGTGTTCCAGATCTTTACTCTTGGGTGGTGTCTTCTATTTCTGCCATGAACAATTTTACTCTTTGAGCAGTATTATTTTGCTATGCTGCAATCCAGGACACAATATCCAAATGTTTTTTTTTATACAGCCTGGGAAAGCAACTCCAGTCCCTGGATCACCTGCACCAGAAAACATCCCATGAAATGCTTACAGAGTCTCGGTCAGTTGTAGTTCATGCTGTAGAAATATTTGGGCTTTAAGTCTTATGCAACTTTTTTGAATTGGGTAGAAACTTTATGAATATTTTTAAGCATGTATCATCTCTTTCCCCCTTCTTAGAGATCTCCTTCAAGCTAGTGCAAACTGTAAAAATAGACTGTTGAGCCTGCTGGACAAGCATGTTCCTGTCATTGAAAGAAAATAGTGCTTATACTTTATAATCAATGCTCAGGAATTACAGCAGTAATAGGTGTTTTTTGAGAAAGATTTCTACTCTTCTTCCAAGTGAGCTGACAAGTCTGTTCTGATGATAAAAGCAAGTTTAGCAAAAGTAAATATGGATCTCATCTGTCACGGCTTGCTTTCCAAAGGAGGAAGTTGTTGGCAATGTAATGATAGCTGCACAACTTCACAGTACTTTGTGAATATCAGTAAAAAGCATCATGTGTAAAATTATCACTTCTTGAAAAGCTAGTGTGGAAGCCTTTGCTGACATATTTGGGTCACCTCATGCACTTCTTCAGTATTTGATATTTGCAGCACCTTATTTCCTTTTGTCAGTTATTGTGATGCTTCTTGTACCTCGTATCTTGATTATTGTTTAGAGTTCCACAAAATTTCTTCATTAAGACAGCAATCCTTGTCAGACTAAAATAAATCTGAAACAACTGTTTGTTATTTTTCTTTTGTATGAGAAGGTAATCACGGGGTTTTCTGAAGGAGTATTTAAGTTACATACAAGTTATTAATTTAGAATCCTGTGCAGTCTGTTTTTGACCACAGGAAAAAATATTCTGCATTTTTTCTTCTCCAATCTCACCATTAATTTTTTTTTAAAATAAATTATTCCATCTACTTGGATAGGAGATTTACTATGCTTGTGTCTTCTTAGAGGGTTTTTTTGGCCACTGGTTTTACTTTCAATTCTACTTAATACACATTGCAGACAATACACTGGGCTGCCTTTCTTGTCTAAGCTGGAATTCAGGTCAAGGCTACCATGGAATAACCAATGAGAGAAATTGCTTCTGTTTCATAAAAGTGTACCTAAAAGCAGAACTTGAGCCATGTCCAGTATACATGAAATTAAATATTTTCTTTAAATTTACTGCTTTAAATAATTCTAAGAACTAGCATATCAAAATTACTCTGTGTACTCCCTTAGTGTCTAGAAACCTGATAAGAGGTCCTTAGTCCTCTTATCTAACCTGATCTTTATCCTCTTATCTAACATGAAGTCCAGTAGAGTTTGAGCCTTTTGTAAAATCACAATTCCTGACTTTCTTGCACTAGAAACCTAATGGTATAAAATTATGGAAGGGAAAAAATTTCCTTCGCAAATTTTGGTTTCTAAAAACATACATCAGGGTGGGTTTGATGAATTTTCAAAGATTTTTCAAACTTTTGAAATTTTGTCAGAATTTTTCAGTTAAATGTTTTTTTATAAATGTAATTTTTTAAATTGTTCTTGTTCAAAATTCAGTTTGGAACAGCTGTGGGGGTTTTGGGTTTTTTTTCCGCAAAATCCATTTCTCACATTACTTTGAGATTTTTTCAATACCATAAACTAAACAAAAATAATCCTATACTTTTTCATTTTAAAAGAAGTTTTTTATTTAGAATTATATCAGTCTCCAGAGGAAAAATTCAAAAGAAATACTATTCAAAATAAATTTAATTTTTTGGATCCTGACTTCAACAGTATATTTTGATTTGTTTTTCTGGTTCCAGAACCTAAACTGCACCCCTTGTTCTTTAACATCTCTCTCTTTCTGATCTCTGGCAAAACATAGCTTTGATTTGCAATGAAGACCGTGTGTGTCTCCACTCCTTCTGTGCACTTTTTTTCCATTCCAGTTTAGACATTCTTATTTGATTTAGAAAGATGTTTTTGTGAATGTGTGCTTTTTGTTCCACCAGTGTTCAAGGCCAGGGTGGGTGGAGCCCTGAGGAACCTGGTCTGGTGGAAAGTGTCCCTGCCCATGGCAGGAGGTTGGAACAGGGTGATTTTTAAAATTCCTTCCAACCCAGACCACTTTATGATTCTATCATTCCAACTAAATGTACTAATCTTTCTTTTGAGAAATAATTTTAATCCTGCTTTTTGCATCTATTGTATTTTAGGTAAATAATCATACATGTGAAAGACAATTTTATGTATTAGATGCCCACTGATCCTAATTATTTAATATTGTACTTGCAGCCATAATAATGCTTTTATCTCCACTTCAATATTACGCTTTTCTGTGTATATTTTCTATTTCTCTGCAGGTAAGTCTTGATTTAACCTAGCAACAAAATAAATCTCATTGTCTAAGGCTTGAACATATCCAACATTTTATTATAGGTCATCTATGTCTACCTCTCTTCTTCATTAATTAATTGCTGAGTGATGTCTCCCTGTCCTCATCTTGACCCACAAGGTTTTTTATACATTTTTTTCTGCCCTGTACAGCTGATGAGAGGACTGATAGAGTGAATTTGGTGGGCTTCTGGCATCCAGCCAGGGTCAACCCACCACAGTCAGTCAGTAGTCTTTAATTAATGTAGTGGAAAATGTCTTGGACAAGAAACATTTATCTACCAGAAAACCACCTAAGACTGTAGCGATAGTGCATTTCACGTAAAATACATTTAAAACGACATAAACACAGAGATAAAATAGTTCTATTCCAAAGATCTAATTCTCCTGCTCTATGTGTTAGCACAGCTCCCATGGGCACCCTTATGACATAATTTACATCTGAACACAGTTATTCTAACTTAATTGCAGCTTTGTGTATAATTAATTATATTATCAATCTGTCTCCTTAATGTTCGTTTGGATTTACAAGTTTTTATGATATCAGATGAACAAAGAGGAATATAAAAAGCTCTGGATTCTTACCTTGGATTTTAAAACATCCAGCAGGTTTGGACTCATGAGGAGAACACAAAAACAGGGAAGACTGCAGCTAAATATAACTAAGAAACATATTTTAATGTCTTCCAAAACAATTTTTTATCCACTTTGGTATCTTTTTTTTACTTTTGTTGGCTTCTTCTTAATTACTGTGTTCCTTAATAAAAAGCCGGGAGCAGTGGGGGTAGAGGCTGTAGGGGTTGTTTTTGTGAGGAAAAGCTTTTAGAAAAATGTTAGGATGAATGTGGTAAAAATTATCACTTTGGTTTATGTTTTTCTGTTTGTTTGGTTTTTATACCATGCAGAGAACCTCATATATATTATGGTTTCATGTATCTCTTACTCAGTCTTCTACCTTAGCTGCTGTATCTGCAAGCTGTGTGTCCTCCAAATTCACTCTTACTCTAAATTTATACTTTTAGCTTTTAAATAGAGAAGCCTTATCTGAAATGATTTAGTTTGTGAAAGAGCTGGATTAAAACTGTCTGATGCTTTTCAGTTGTCATCTCTGCTGTTTTAAGACTCAAAAACCCTAAATTATATTTTGAACCACAATTTCAGGTACCTTCAATCAAGAAAATTTCTGTGAACAAAGAGAGAGTTCACACTGATGGGCCAGAGCACAACACCCATGTTCAGGGACCACTGTTGGAAAATGCTTACTAAGTACATGGAATTCACATCAGAAATTGCAGGAATCTAGTATTAAACTATCCACCTTTAAGGTCTGCAGTGAGAATTAATCACAGCGTACAAAAAGAAACCTATAATATAACAGAATATAAAGGAACCATAGACTGAGATGCAGATAGCTGAAGATATTTGACCTTCAGTCAGATGAATTCCTGCTCAAGCTCAAGTTTACACCAGTTTTATTCTAAAACAGATTTTAAGCATGCTCTTACTATTCAATTACTTTAAAATTGTTTATGTAGAACAAAATATCTCACACTATCGTGTAAGATAGTACCTAGACTTTCACAAAGCAGAAGGTCTGTCTATATATTCGGGAACAATTTCTCCACTGAAAGCGTTGTCTAGCACTGGAATGGGCTGCCCAGGGAGGTGATGGAATCACCATCCCTAAAGTGTTCAAGAAACGACTGGATGTGCCACTTGGTGCCATGATCTGGTTGACAAGGGGGTGATCAGTCAAAGATTGGACTTAATAATCATGGAGGTTTTTCCAAACCTAATAATTCTATGATTTCATGACTCTATTCTCCCAAAAGCACAAGAAGACTGTACACCAGAATCCAGTCAAACACAACCATTGATGCACATGACTACTTTCACCTGGTTTTTGTATTTATCCCTCTGGGATTGCCTCTGCCATTTTTTCTAATATCTCTTGGGACCCTTGCTGCAGCTGCTCACTCAAAATGAAGGTGTTCTGGCTCAGACACCTCTGTGCTTTCTCCTTTCTTTGGAGGCTGACCCCCATGGACTGGGTGCAGAGAGGGAGCCACAGCACAATCCTACTGCTGTCAGAGTCCAGTCAAGCTTCCCGCAGGAAGAGATTCTGTAACAAGAAAGGGATCTTAGCGTGGTGTGAGCATTACCCAGGAGAAGTGCCACGAAACAGCTGAGCAGAGGGAGGTTCCTGGATGCTGACTCAAGAGCATTTGGCTGTTCCACTGTGTGGTGTCAGTACATAAGGGATGGTGAGGTGCAGTGGCTGCCTGAGGTCATCCAGGAAAAATCTGAGGAACTCAATTATAAATCTCATGAGTCAACCTTCAGCCACTTGGTTAATAAACCATGATGCCTCTCTGAAGCAATGTTAGTAAAAATTGTGGCATGACATGTACCTCTAATAAAATATCTAGGCAAATTATCCTTTTTTCATTTAATTTTGTTTATTACTGGGTTAAGCTTTCACAAGTTACCATTGTTCCCTCAGAAAGCTTTTGCTAAACATCTTCAGTAATTTCAGCACTTCTCTACAAACTGAAGAATAAAATATGTGCTTCAGGTTAGGTTGTTTATTGTTATACCTTGTCATTTTAAAGATAATTTTAAAGATAAATATCCATTCTAGAATATCTACACCATCCGTATTTATATCATGTAAGGATATACAACACTAAAACCTAATTCTATAATTATGTAGCAGTAAAATGCTGAAAAAAAATCTTTTCAACTGCACTGAAATAAAAGCTAGTATATTGGTCACACTAACAGAGCTGGTTGTTCTTATCAGTAAAACCTGTGAATTTGATACCTGCAACTGTTTTTCATGTAACTGTAGAAGTATATATCTGCATATGCATCATTTCATACACATTTCAAACACTATGATGTCTCTTTCCTCAATATTTGAGGATATACATTTTAATATTTTCTCACATAATTAGAAGGAAAGAGCCATGCTATTTTTTTTAAATAACACAATTATTTTCTCAGCAAACTATATTCAAAAGGGACATCAGTTATGTTATATATATACACTACATGTCATACTATATTCTATAAATGCTGCCTACTTATGCTCAAAACCCTTATTCTGGGCAAAAGCCATGTGGTCACTCATTAGTATTTGTAACAAGTATTCTGACTATAAGATTTTAGAAAGAAATGGATTTGTAGGCATAAGATTTCTAATTTATCATCACTTTCATTTCAGTTATTTAGTGAAGTAGTGGTGGAAATGAAACGTGTACATGCTGTGCAAAGCTGATGAATCCATCTGCATGCAGTCATTCTCCAGCCAATGAAAGGTGGGTAAGGCAAAGTGAAAAGGAATTGTCTCACTTCAGAAGAACACTTGAAAAACAGCGTTTGTTAATTGCAAAAGGTTTAATATTAAAGCATTTAAAAAAAGATCTGCTGAGAACATTACATCTCTCTTGAAAAATATAGCAGATTAAAATTATAATATTTGTCACAGTTATTGGTTAAACAGCTTACATTTTTCTCTTGTTACCCAAAAGCCTGTAGGAATCCAGCAGCAGTATGCATTACTGTCTCTCAGGTTTGCTCCCGTAAAATCAGCAAAATTTTCTAGCTTGATAGAAGTCATCTCACATGTATCAAACAGGAGTAAGTGTCTGTGGACAGAAAAGGAAGAGGAATTTCAGTCTGAAATATAAGCTGTCTCTTTTCTGTGTGAAGATTATTCCATTCTTTTCTAGACTAAAATTACAGAGGAGATACAAGATAGACAGCATGGCTTTATTAAGGACAAATTGTGACTAGATCAATCTGGTGGCCTTCTGTGAGGGAGTGACTGCAATGGTCAACAAGGGAAGACAGGCTGATGTCACCTACAGAGAGTTCTGTGAGGCCTTTGATGTTGTCCCATAGGACATCCTTGACTCCAAACTGGAGAGACATGGATTTAAAGGGTGGACTATTTGGTCCAAAAGAATTAGCTGGATGGACACAGCCATAGAGTTGTGGCCAATGGCTCTGTGTCCAGGCGCAGGGTTGTGACAAGTGTGCCGGTAAGGACACAATAAAGGAAACTCTCACACCTGCTAGGTTCAGCAGAAAAGAGGGAAAAGAGAGACTTTATTTACATTTCTGATCCTTTATAGGATTCTCAATTCCACAAGAGATTGGAGGACATGTCACTTCCTCCTCAATCCCACTGGAGAAAAAGGATGCTCATGAAACTTTCTCTTATCACAAAAGGAATGAAAAACTGAAAAGACAGTTAAGTAAACATCGGCTATTGTTTACATGAAACTGTGTGAAAATTTTCTGACTCCACGGTTATAACAGAAGGCTTAGCAAAAAACAGGACAACATGACAAGTGATGTCTGTCCTGGGACAGGGGGCTCTACAATACCTTTATCAATGACAGAGACACTGGGATTGAGAGCACCCTCAGCAAGTTTGCAGATGACACAGTTGAGCGGTGCAGGTGACACAATAGAAGGATGGGATGTCATCCAGGGAGACCTTGACAAGCTTGAGAAGTGGACACACGAGAACTCCATGAATTTCAACAGGTCCAAGTGCCAGGTGCTGCACCTGTGTCAGGGCAATCCCAGACATGAGTACAGGCTGGGAGAGAAGTCATTGAGAGCAGTCCACAAAAAAGGACTTACAGGTTCTCATCGAAGAAAAGCTGGACAGGAGCCAGCTGTGCGTGCCAGCAGTCCAGAAAGCCAAGTGCATCCCGGGCTGCATCAAAAGAGGTGTGCCTAGCAGGTGAGGGAGGGGATTCTCCCCCTCTACTTTGCCCTCAAGAGATCCCAATTGGAGTGCACATCCAGCTCCGGGGTCCCCAGCACAAAAAAGATGTGGACCATCTTACCATTATCGAGCAAGCCCAGAGGGGGGCTGTGAAGATGATCAGAGAGCTGGAGCACCTTTCCTATAAAGACAGGTGGTGAGATCTGGGCATGAACAGTATCTGGGCTATTCACCCTGGAGAAGGCGCTGCAGAGACCTCATTGCAGCCTTTGACCTACTCCAACCTACTATGAAAACAAGGGAGAGAGACTTCTTTACACAAGCAAATGATGTAAGGGGATAGACAAGGGAGAAGAGTTTTAAACCAAAGGAGGAGAGGTTTTATTTAGACAATAGGAAAAAATTGTCTACCCAGAAGATGATGGACCACTGGAACAGGCTGCCCAGAGAAGCTGTGGATGCTCCATCCTGGGATGTGCTCAGGGCCAGGTTGGAGGAGGGTCTGAGCAACCTGGTCTAGTGGAAGATGTCCCAGCCCATAGCAGGGGGGATTGGATTAGGTGATTCTTAAGGCCCCTTCCAACCCAAAGATTTTGTGATTCTATTATTCTGATTCTGCGATAGAGAGGGAGAACAACAGCAATAATTCCTTGTGTGTCCAGGTTTGAGTGTTTGTTTCACAGTGTTACACTGGAACACACTGATATTTGCTCCTGTGCTGCTGTCACAGAGTTCTAGTCTCCACCTGCCTCATGAGACTTCTCATTTATCCTTGATTTTAGGCCACTTTTTGCTTTTGTTCTTTCTCCTCATTTGTCATGTTTTTTGACAGCAAGATGCCAGAATATCTTAGATTTTTTTTTTTTAATCTTTTATTTTTTAAAATGTAATGGGAAAATTCAGTCCTCAGGAGAACCTTCTTGTCAGTCAGGTGTACTAGAATCTTCTTTTCATATCCCTGATCCTTCCAGAATAGATTTTCACTTTCCCCATTTTAGGAACAGTGTTAGTTCAGAGCAATACAACTGAAGGAACATAAGCCCTTCTCTTCTAGATTGTTGAACAGAATAAAAGAGCTTCAGCTGTCATATCAATATCTTGAAGTCATGAGCAATTCATTATAGACCTTTTCATAGCTAAAGGTGTCTCTGTTAAGAGTTAAAATTACAATGAAGGACAAAAAATTGTGTGCTTTTTAATTAGAAAACTGGTTGTTAATATATCATTTCCTGCTGCCATATAATTGTCAGGGAAATTGTTTTTTCCTTCTTCAGTTTTGTTTTTTTGAGTTTTTTGGAGAGAAAGGAAAGCTTTTCTTTCTCCCAGTCAAGCTGTGCAAACATAAAAAATATTTATGCTTCAGTTACATTCCTAAGGGATAAATAGCAGTTAGGTAGCTAACTCTCACTGAATTTCAATGCAAGTTAGGGACATCTCTGCCTTTGCAAATTTCTCCCCCTACAGAAAGTTGAGTTTTTAGCTACAGCACATGCTTTCCCTTGGTAGCATTAGGGAGCACCCTTATAATTAGAAACTTGCAATGAAATCTTAATGAGAAACATGAGACAATATATCATAATCTAATATAATGATACCTATTAGAATGTTAGAGCTCAACTCATCAGTAGTATACTTACGAATACTTATCTTCATTTTTAGGGAATTTTTGTAATTTAATGGATGGGTATAATCATCGAGAAGACTGAAAGGAATACCTGATTGCAGACTGACCCTGGAGCAAATTGTGATATAATTCATGTTTCAGGGAGGACAGGACTAGTTTACAGAGGGAGAGTAAGACTTTTTCATTTCAACAGTTACAGCTGAATAGCAAGAAAGTACAGCAAGTCTTGCAATCCTTGTTATTTTGTCATAACAACAGCAGTAAAAATAGGCAGAGTATGTCCTTTATTGGCAGGAATGTGGACAGAATGACCTGATCAGTATCCTCCAGCTTCACATTTTTGTGTCTGATAACAATAATGGCCACCTGGTAGCTGAGATTTTCAGCACTGATTTAGAAATATATTGCATATACATTAATCAAAGGGTTGTCCTTTTTGAATTATAGATCAGAGACAATAGAATGATAAATAATACAAAAACAAGGTTGCTATGAAGGAAGCTTCAGAAAAGGGTTCCATAAGCACAACAAATGTGCTTTCACATATGTCTGAAATATATTTTTGTGAAATTCCTGGAGATGAATCTTTTTAGAGCAGTCACGTATTTGTACAAATAATATCACAAGTCATTTGTCAGAATTCATAAGGTCAGTCATTTGCAGATAGCTGTCATGAGATTTTTACGCATTAATCTTCTTTACTGCAAAATATTCATAAAATGCAATTTTAGTGGCTTACAGGAAAAATAACAGTATAGCAGCCAACAGCCAAAAATGTAAAAACATTAATTTTCAACAGCATTATTTTTTCTTGTAATATATCCTTTTCTCCAATTGCCTATTTATATTTCTATTTCCCCTTTTCCTGCTCCTTATCTCTTTTCCCTTTCATCCTGTTCTTATTTTCCCTTTCTTAATTATTCTTCCTCTTTCTTCTTGACACTCTCATTACATTTATTTTTATAAAGTCTCTTTAGAAGAGAGAGAACACTATTAACAATCCAGAGATTTTCGTGCTTATGAACTTCCAGTAATGAATGTCTTCTATATTATGATTTTACATTAGAGAAAATAAGCTGGAGCATGAAAGCACAGCTTAGGCCAAATGAGAATTTCCCTTTTAAAGCTGTGTTAGTTGCATTAGGGGGATGGATAAAACTTTCTCCTGCATGCAGCCAGCACTGCCTCAGGTCTGTCTCTACTCCTGTGTTCAGTAACCTTCCTTCCTGCTCTTTCCCTGGGTCACTTAGGTCAGACAATTTGAAAATACATGTACAGTGTGGAAGTGAAGCATGATTGTGTACTGGCCAATACATGCACAGTAGATATCTTGCATGAAGAAGCTCCTAGGCCAAGCATTAAGAGACACACTGGCCCTGATAGAAGACTTCAGAGTTTGCTGCAAACATCAATCAGCCTCTGTTGCTACTTGCAGATCCCTGATGTTGTTGAATCACTGTCTTTTGATTCTTTGTTTTTCAGATATTACCCCAAGGGCTTTATAACTTTTCATGTCAGTATTTTCCCTTTTGAAAGCCTGAACTGCTCCAAGTGCTTCAGCAATGACACTTCTGAGATTTCACTTTTCTTATCTTGTATCGTTTTAGATCACATACCTCCTCAAGCACTGAAACCAGGTTCCCAGTAACACAGAGCCAAGGTCCAAACGCAGCCTGGGGACACAGACAGCTGGGTCCTTGGGGGGAAGGTGACTCCTGATCCCTTCCTCAGCCTGCAAGACTTGCCAGTATCTCCATTCCTCTGGCAGCGTCTGTGGCAGGAGGTGCTTCTCTCTCACGTCCAGACCCTGTTTCTGTGCTATAAACAGCTGTCTCCCTTCCTCCAGCGCTTCTGAAATCACGGCAGCCACACTAAATTCTTGTACAGTTTGAGCCCCTTAAGCGGGATCATTTCAGCTATTCTTAGATTATGTATCTTATTTCTGTAAGCCTACATCATTCTCTTGAGCCTGAAAATTTCTTCAGAAGATATCTCCTCTGCAGCCTTTCAGCATTTCCCTCTGTGTCTGTTGAATACATGTGTTGTTTTTGATACTTAATTTCGAAAAGATCTAACATAGGAAAAATGTATAAAATTTTTCTGGTTTAGGAATTTGTAGGATTTAGGAATTTTAGTTATCCTCTCTTGTTGGCTTCCTAATGTAAAATGCCTATATTAATGCTTTATGAGCAGGAAATAATAGTTGTATGGGTCTTATCATTGCACATACTTTTAGCAGCAGATCCTTTCTGTCACATAACTAATTCCAGCAAAGTATCTGTGTTTAAAGAGAATGCAAAACTGAGCAGAATAAAAATAAGTAAGCACTAGTTAAAGTGTTTGGGGGAAAAAAGTAAAAATCATTTGGGGAATTAAAATGTTGTCATGAAAGCAATATTTTTCATTTGTTAATTGAAAGAAAATTCAGGCTCAGGCTACCAAAAGTAAGAACAAAATAATTTTTTCCTATTTCCACTTCTTAAAACGATTTCATTTCCTAAAAAAGAAAAAAAAAGTGACTAAAATAGAGGAGGGGAAGTGTAAATCCTGAGCTATCAGGCTGAATTTTAGGGACAGTGACTGCCAGGAGGTACTGACATGGGACAGAGCTACTGCGAGATACACTATGGCTAAACACTGCTGTGGTGCCCGGGGGTATTTTGTACCTTACCATGGGTGAAGATGCTTATGCCCTTGATCCAGCCTAGCCAGATCAGAAACTATTAATCCATTCCCAGATTAGAATGTTTTAAAAATCAAGTTAATGCACCCATTTTTTCAGTAGGCTCATATAGACTCATTCATATGTAGTTCTGCATAAATTCTTTTCTGTGTTTCCAGGGCCTTTATAAACTCAGGAATTCTGAGCAGCACAATTTGTTCATTTGCAGTTACACAGCAGTGCAAAGTATGTTTTCATCCAGGGGAGACGTTCCAGAGGTACCTCTACATATCTGACTCAATTATTGATAATTACATAGCCATAGCTGCATGGAGTTCAGCATTTAAGATGATTTTACTTCCCCCCCTCTCCCCTCAGCTCTGGGGTTTTTTTCTATAGTTTCATAAATACATTGCTGCTCTGAGGGAAACTTCCACTATATATTTCCTTTTTATACTGGTCTGTAGGACTTAGATTAAATAGGAAGCCCAATTCTCTTGGGCTTTCGATAAAAATGAGTGCTAAATATACTGGCAAGGATTCTTGTCTGATTTTTCTACTTAATGACAATTATATCATTAAATGAAGAATAGAAATCCTATTAGAAATAGAAAGAAAAAAATATATCTTATTAAGAATTCTGTGAAAAACCCCAGGTTTTCATTGATCCCTATTGCCTTAAGTCTTTTTAAGTCACTATTGTTGTGAATCCACCCTCCATCCTCAGAAGGACCTTTGTCTCAAACCATAAATAATACCTTTGATTTCTTTAGCAAAAGGCACAATCACAGTAAGCTGACTAAAGGGAGACAAAGGCGAGATAAATTTTGGAAAAATGAAATAAAATATTGTCCTACTCTTATAAAAGTGAGGTTAAGACTACAGTGTTAACTCAGAACAACAAAGTTTCTTCAGCTTTTCTTTGACAAACTGTAAAGTGATTCAAAAAGGAATCTATGAAGTAATATTAGGAAACCATTCTTTTAACAACCAAGAAAAGGTCGTGTCAACTTTTAAGAGTATATTTCTAACAGGAAAAACAGGGTCACTTTTAAGCTATATCAAGCTGTGATAATCTAGCTTCATTAGAGTGTTGGCTTATCTGTAATGTATCTGTCTTGACACTGAAGTCAAATTGAGTTAGATACATTAAGGATTTCAGAGCAGGTCCCAAATTCACCAAAGACAGAAAGCGGGTAGGAGTTTAGCTGCAAACTCTTCTTTTTCCCTTGATCGTGTGGCAGGTCAAAATTCACAACTTGATCAAGGTAAATACTCAAGTGAATATTTGTGCAAATATTTAGCCACAACTGTTTCTTTTGCAAACATCTTTCGCAAAAAAAACCTTTGCCATCTATAAATATTTGCAGAAGTGAGAGAAAGAATTCAATAAGTAATCCGACAAATTCTCTTTTCCTAAAAAAACCTTGGGATTTTCAGTATCCTTAGAAATGATATAAAATATAGTTTGCTACCTGTGAAAAAAATTAAAGAGCGGTGTATAATTAGCAGATAGTTACACAAGTAATAAAAAAAACATTAAATCTTTCTACATCTGTTGCTTGTAGCTGTTCAAGATTGGTGACAGCCTGGATTTATGAACCTCCCACAAATACTCAGTGGATGTGAGACCAAATAGTAAGCAGTGGATCATCTGCTTAATGGTTGATACAGAGTAAGTCCCTTCCCTCAGGTGAAGATGAGATCCCTGAGGATCCAGTACATTTTGAAACTCTGGAAGGCATCTCAATCAATAGTGTTCAGTCTGTGACCTTAGAGATCCAGGGGTTTTTCTAAGTCTGTAAAAGGTGACTATCAAAATCCTTTCTTATATAGATTGCTCACATTTCACAGCTCCTAATATTGTCTGAAAATATAAGGTGGCATCAGATTATGATTGTTATTTCCAATCAGTAATCATATCCCATCTGTCCTCATTGCACAGGAACCAATAATTTGCTTGAAAATCAAAGAAAGAGGGCACTTGACCCATCATTGTTCAGGATGAAATCACTGGTAAGTTAGCTTTAAAACAAACAAAAAGAAAAGGACAAAACTCTGTGGGAGTGAAAAAAATTGTACACTCAAATATATCATCTTTGATTGAAGCCTTCCAGTCCCAGAAAATTGTAGCACATGTCATAAGACTTCTGTTCAGATAATTCCTATTTATCTTGTATGCCCTTTTTTCATCTTTCTCGAGAATACTGCAAACTCTTAATAACGTTATTATCTGCTAACAGCTGCTTCCTACAGCAGGATGTCTTATTTCTGTTAGTCTATTAAAACTTTCTTAGCCACAACTCTTTCCACTGCCATGAGTGATCTGCCTGCTCTCCATCAGGGAAGCATGGAGAGTTTTTGAAGTTCTTGAAGTCTTAAGAAAAAAACTGACTACTTCTTTACCTGTACAGCATACCTTAGGTTTTCTTTTTTTTTCTTTAAAACCTTATGTACTAACTTGCAGGAAGAATATTTTCAGTTATTCTTCAGTCAGCCACAGGGAGAATGTTTTCAAAAAGGTCATGAAAAGCAGAATGCTTTTTTGCAAAGGCATGTAGTGATACAACAAGGGGGGGTGGTTTTAAACGGAAAGGTTTAAATTGGATTTTAGGAAGAAATTCTTTCCTGTGAGGGTGGTGAGACAGGTTGCCCAGCAAAGCTGTGGATTCCCCATCCCTGGAAGCATTCAAGGCCAGGCAGGATGGGGCTCTGAGCAACCTGGTCTAGTGGAAGGTGCCCCTGCCCATCTCAAAAAGATCCCTTCTGACCCAAATAATTCTATAATTCTATGTATAACTTCATCTGTACAATTTCTAGATGAGAATTTTTTCTAAAGATTAAAGGTATTGAAAACATTTTCAAATTGAGAAGTGGTTTTGATTGAGTGAAATGAGGCTTTTTTTCTGGTTTGCATTTATTCATTGAAAGATTTCCGTTTTTCAGTTCTAAGGCAGGATTTTTACTAGTTTATGCCTTTGTGGCTTGAGTATCAACATCTGTGCTTATCTTTAGAAATGTCATTCATCATTCATAGTGTGCACAAATGCTCATTAGAAAAACTGAAGATACAAGAGAAATGTCTAAATAAAGGAAATGGACTCGAAAACACTCCAAAATAACAAAAATTCAGGAGATTTTCTTTGCCATTTTGCTTTTTCTCTAGAAAGTATATTAGAAGTTCTTTTTGTTTTAAATAAAGGTTAGCAATTGCTATTAAGTATAATCAAGATATGAATTAAGTAGTTCAGCATTTAAACACTTGAACATTTAGAAAATCAATAAATTATGATTAATTCTTCCGTAACTTACCTAGCAAGTATTAAAAAGGTCATTGTTTTCTTATCTAAATTCACAAATGTCTAAACTAAGAAACAGAAACCATGGGAAATACAGTGAAGGATGGCAGATATTTTATTTAGTGGGAGTTTATAGAGGCCAATTGGAATATTAAATCCTTATGTTAAGTCCCAATTCTTACTGAGTAGGGCTTGTAAACTAAACAGCTTCTTTTCATATTGTGTCAATTTTTAAGTCTAAATAAGGTTCAGTTCCGTAACTAGTAAGCTTGTTACATGGATCTGCCCCCATTTTACTAATGGTGGAACAAGATGAATCTTTTATTAGCAACCTGGAATGAGTGTTTTCCTTTTAAATATGGCAAAGTGATGTCAAAGTACAGGATCTCGCCTTGCTAACTGTGGTGAAGAAAGAGTAAGTTGGACTTGCAGCACATAAGACCCACTAGAGCACCTTGGCTCATGCTAATCTCTCCAATTCCTTTTCTGAGGGGTCAGAAATCTTCACCAGTGTGAGAATGCTGTCAGTTCTTCACATGCTAGACAGAAAAGAAACATCTTATTTTCCACTTCTCTCATCTTCTATTTAACAAAATACTAGTTCTGATGGAAGAAAGAAAACAAGACATGTAAACAATATCTTGTTAGATGTTCAGCTCTTATGTTTGCCCTAAACCTTCACTTACAGTGAATAAGATAGAGATAAAAGGGAAGTCCATTTTTTTTTATGTTACCAAGAGTCATTAAATGCTTTTCCTGAACTGAACAAAAAGCATCAATAAAGAATGTTTGCAACCAAATTCTGCTGATTTTACTGATGCTCCTTTGTCTCTGGAAGAGACATTATTGAGAATGATATATTGCATGGTACTTTACAGCAACAAGCTTATTCTCAGATACTATGTGACCTAATTTTTCTCTCTGTTATTAAATCAGAAGAAATTCAAAACAAAATATTTAAAGCTGCATATCCTTTTATGCTCAGACACCTGTATAAATATTTTTGGCTGTCTATCTGTTTGACCCTTTTTTTTAGCACTCTTCAGAATGGTGATTGGAAGGTTTCTATTTGCTATAAATATTCGGACAACTTACAAAGCAAGTTATCAGGTCTTTACTAGGACAACATTACACATTTCTCATTACGAAAAGAGTGTTTTCATTGCTGACTTTGCATGGATGTAATCAGAGGCTGGGAGATGCACATTTGATATGAGAACAGCCTTTAATAATAGGAAGATAATTTTTAAAATAAAATCAAAATGGACAAAACTATTAATATTTGTAAAACTCTTCCACAGCATAAGAGATATTGCAAAGGTTTCTTAAACTGAAGAAACAAGCAAGACACTAACTATCTGTGGATCCATAGCAGCTTCTTAGACCAAAATTTAGGAAGTATGAAAGAAGGATGTTCACCTATTGTTACTTATATTTCAGATCTAGCAATTAAGCTCTATTTCTATCTCATCTAGCAATACATATGCAACCTGAATCTCTAGACTGCACTTTTCACAAGCTTCTTAGATTAATCAGCTGAGATTTTGGAATTTTTCACAGTGTCTGGTTCAGATTTGTGCAGGGCAAAATTAAAATTTGGGTACCATTCCATGGCTTTTAATGAAGATGAGCTTTGTTAGACGTAGTGAACTTTTGCATCAATAATGGAAAGTAGGTGAGAAAATTAATAAAAGTATGTGTGTATAATATGAATTATAGCAAGTGCTTAGAAAATCCTCAGAGAAATTGCATTTAAGTAACTTATAGAGTGGAAAATAATTTTCAGGAGAGTTTTGCAGCAGCTTGGAAAAAAACCAGAGACCACTGCTTCTTCTAGCAGGATCCATCTTTATTACACACACTCCAGTATTTATAGGTTTTTACTATGGGAAAGTTTAAAGAAAGTTTTGGGAACCTGCAGAAGGAAAGACAAAACAGCTACACCACCAAACACCTGGCAGGGCAGACTTCTCTGCCCCTTACCAGCCGTTCACTCAAACAATCCACCTCCCAGTGTTCCGGGAGGTAAAACATTCACACCTGGTGTTTATGGCTGTAGTCATTTCTCTGGTATGCACCTTTCCCACGAGAACAGGAGGCCTTTTTCAAAGTTAAGATAAGTGTAACAAGTTCCTCTTCTAGACAGCGCCCTCATTAAGACCAGAATGGCTGCCACAGGCCACTGCTTCCACAAGTTTCTACTTTTCTTACACAGCTTCAGACAGCAAAGCCGAAAACAGTGCTCCTGAGAAGATTCATCAAGTGCCTGAGAATGTCAGCTGTTAAAAAGTTAAGTAACAAANCTGGGGAATTCTGAGACAAGATGAATCTTTGGCTCTTTGGGAGAGCCATACAAAGGATACACATCTTATGTATCACATTGAAATTCAATCTCGGGATCCTCAATGTCGCAACATTCAAATATGTTTCATGTTGTCTTTCTGCAATGTGCAGAGAAAAAAACTACAAGGATTATCTCAGATAGGATTTATCATTCATTCATGATATTGTGTTTGGGCAGTGGGGTAACTCCTCACTATATCTTTTATGAACCTCCCCAGCATCCTGGTTTATATTTCAAGGTGAACACTTGGGATTTTATTTTGGCTTCATAGCAAATAGAGTTTAAGAGGCCAAGTTTTTCTGCTGCCAATACTAATTGTGACAAGTTAATCCACCCTGAAATATTAAGCAGAAATAGCATTTAGACATTCAAATTCCTTCTGTTTGTACACTAGAACTGTTGAAAGACAATATGTTTGACATAACTAAAATTTGTCTACTCCCTTCACTTTTTTTCATATCTTCCACCAGGAAAATTTCATTCCATTTCAAAGCACCTTTTTAAATTAGAAATCTGCTTGATTTCTGAGTTTTCAATTTTTTGTTTGAAATACTTTCAGATGTTACTTGAAATAGATACTAATGATAATAGTACTAGCTAGAGGTGTACTGTACTAGTATGTCAAGATCCCAGTTTACTATGGTTTTAAGCATTGCAATTACACACAATGAGTGGCAGTATTTCCCAAAGTTCTTTATAAGAAAAAATGAAAATATGATAATTATCCTTTATGCAGACAACACTGAGAAACAACCTAAGTAGGTGACAAGAATCAGAAAGAAGAATGAAAACAAGTTTCCTGAAGAGAATTCATGGTTTGTTGAAACTTTTATTTGGTTTGAACTCTTTGTCTTATGTTTCTGTCCACAAGGTGCATAAATTTCCTCCAGATCATTCCTGGGTTTAGTCTATGTGTTTATACATTCTGCAGAATATTTGTACATAGTTCAAAACTATCACACAAATTACTTCAAAATATCTAGAAATGGTAATCTGTAAGTCACTCGACTATGATTCTAATTTGATGAAAAACACTCAAGAGTTTCACTGAAACCATCTTTCTGTCTCAGGTTAAAAGTACAAGTATATATATTTATAATATAAAAATTGCTATTCAGCAATATTCTTGCAGTTACATTTTCCATTGGTATTCTTTGAGAGTATTCTAATCATATATTCATTATATGAAGTATTCATTGAGAATATTAATATGAATTCCAATATTCTTTTAATATTCTGCGATCATAGAATATTAATGAAAGAGAACACAATAAATCAGAGAATGCACATTAAAAGGGAATATCTTCCACTATTTGAAAAAATATTTTTGAAACTACTCTGAAGATATTTGTACAGTTCAGAGGAGGACCATATCTCTGAAAGCATCTTCTTTGAGTTTTGTCATGCAGATTTCCTAACTAGAATACATTATTAAATTAATGATTTGCATTCCTTTAAATAACATGTATGCTTCAACATGAGAGTATTCTGTCTCACCAGGTGTGTCCAGGATCTAACTGTGGGCAATGGATCTGAGCCAGCAGCATGGGATTGCTTTCCTTCAGCAGCTACACAAGGAGCTTCTTCATCAGCTCCTTAAGATGATAGACTAAGTAAAGAAAAAAACTGTCTAAACCCACTCAAGCACAAAAATTACACCTGAAAAAATATATAACACAGAAAGAGCTAAACAAGTTGTTTGATACAGATCAGTATTTCTAGAGAAAATAGAGCACTGCAACTCTAGGAATTAATCACAGAATCACAGAATATCCTGAGCTGGAAGGGACCCATTGGGATCATCAGTCCAGCTCCTGGCTCTGCACAGGACAGCCCAGCAATCCCACCCTGTGCCTGAGATCATTCAATACTTCTTGAACTCTGTCAGACTTGGTGCTGTGCCCACCTCTTATGGTAACCTGACAGACACATTACATATTGATTCTTCTTCAGCTTTGCCTTCTCATTGTATGTACAGAGCCACACCCATGCAAGCACAAAGAAAACTTGAATTTTTTTTTCATTAAGTGGGAGCACATATAGAGAGTTAGGACTAAATTCCTAGTTTTTGTTTAATTTTATTCTGTTTTATCAAGAACTTTAGTTCAACAAGTTGTGAATCCTCTTATCTCACCTTATCACTTCATGTACTGAGGGTGGAAAAAAATTTTCATTTTTCACAGCTAATTTGTCATTTCATATATCCAGTTTCTAAAAGCTTTAATACACTTTACACATCTAATTGATTTTTAATATGTCTTTGATTTTTTTTCTCTATATAAATTCTTGAGTGAATCTTCAGTCAGAGTTTTAACATGAATCATGAAGAAAACTATGTAACTGACTTTGAGGGTTTTTTTTTCCTCTAAAAGGATAACTATGTTCTAACTGATATGGCTGCATGCATTTCAGAATGGTAGTTGTCCTAAAGTGTTAAATTTAATTTTAAAGTAGAATTTTTTACTACAGAGAGGCTCATAAATCAGGCCGTGCTTTGTTGTATGGGGGTTTATTACAATGATGTTTAGTGCCTGGTTTTTTTGGTACTTAGTACAGTTTGACTTGAACAGTACTGTCAAACTGCCAAGTTCTTGAAGCTCATGAAACTTCTCATTGACCTCAGTATTCGCAGAAATGGAACCTAATTCTGCAAATATGATCCTGAAACAGCTAAAGTTGCAAGGATTAAACATGCAGGCTTATTACTTTAGTATTTTAATTATGAACCAAAATGCTTTACAGGAGAGGCTGAGAAGGATGGTGTGCCAAAACCAGATGATTTTGAATGAAAATATCTGCAATTCTTAACCTTGTCTGTATAAATATGTCGAGAACATATGCAGTGACTTTGAGTATAGTGAAAATTTAGCTGAAATCAAACTGGAATTTTACATAAAAGCTGGAATGAATTGCTGATTCAAGCAGGAAGACTACAGAGCCCTTGAATCGTGCTGCTCTGTGTTTCAAAGTTGTAGCAAGGCTGTAATGTCAGAACTCAAGAGCTGGCAAACTGCACTTGCAATTAATGTCAAATAGTTGCCTAAAGTGGGGAGTAGGCTCGTCTTCAAGAGCAGAAAACCAACATATATCTTATATTTCTTCCATGTGTGAATGTCAAACCCATTAGTATTAAAGCAGCACATGTAACGGGCTGCTAAGAATTTCACCAGCACAGATAAATTGGGTGGATCAATATGTTACTACATCGTCAGTACAAACTGACTTGGAGTTTAGGTAATGGCTGACAAAATGATTCAAGAGGAGTATGTAGAGGAAATAATTGCACCTCCCATTAGAGAAAGCTCGCTGCTTGTTCCAACGATTCCACAGAAGGCTATAACTGCTGCTAGTTTGCTGAGCTGGCAAAAAAAGCAGGGAAAGCAGGAGGCTGAAGTACTGGGAGCACTATTCTCCCTTTGCAGTCACGGAGTTGAAGGAGGTTTTAAAGATACCAAATACAGTGAGTCAGAAACTCAGCATACTGAGTGTGCACATCTTCACAGATTTTTCATCCCCAAAGGTCTATGGAATTTATTGAAGATAGTTGCAGTTGTCTGACAAAAGTAGTTCAGCACAGACATTGCACAAAGGTCAGGCATTTTGCTCGGCCGTGTCATCATGCGCAGTTACAGTAATAATTATATATAGCTACCGTGCCAGGGGTTACAACCGAGTGTGAGAGTGGAAATGCTTTGTGGATATTCCATTCTATGCCCATTAATGTTCTTTCTGTATTATTGATGATTGTGAACTCAGCACTGCACACAGCCCAGCACTTCCTGCTTGGGAAAACTTCTGTATTTTTGTTGCTTAGAAGATCACTGTCTCTTCCCTAAAGAGCTACCCGACTGAGCCTGCTCCTGTGCCTGGTTATGTCTACCTGATGCACCCTGGAAAACATGCCCTATCAATATATGCGTGATCCCATGATGGGCCACTGGACTGATACAACACCACCAAATTATTCTACCAGTGGTGCAAGAAATTCTTGTTTCAGCTGAAGCTCTCCCTGCAGCATCAGCCCCACAGGTATTGAACCATGGTGTATACCCAATTCTTTCAGCATTTGAAACCATGGCAGGATTGCACCTCTTTCCCCTGAGTCCCTTGACCCTCACTTCCAGAGCTGTTTCCAATGGCATATTTGGGATTCACCCAGCACCATCACTGGAGTCTGGATGGATGAACAGCAGAGGGTAGCAGCCCAAGGGTAAGGTGAAGCTTGGTATTCCCTCCGTAACATCCCAGATATGGGGGTCTATTCAGTTTGTATGGCAAGGTTTTGGGGTGGGTCAACTATTTAGACACCCATATCACAGAAGAAAAGGGAGGAGGTGCTCCAGCAGCCCACGGGAAGACCATGGAGAGGCAGCTGTTCCCTTGGAGTGCTGAGCGTTCATATCTGCACATATCCACTCTGCAGCCGTGGGAGGAGCCCAGGCTATAGCAGCTTTAATCTGAAAGACTGGAGCCTGTGGGAAGGACCTATGCTGGATCAGGGAAAAAGGTGTGAGGAGAAAAAAGAGCAACAAAGAGGATGTGTTATAGACTAAACTCAACCCCCATTCCCTATCCCCCTGCACTGCTCAGGTGGAAGGAGATAGAAAGGTCAGGAGTGAGGATGAGCCCAGGAAGAAGGTGGGAAAATGAAAAGGAAAGTGTTTACAGTTTTGGTTTTATTTCTCACTTTCCTACTTTGCTATTAAAAATTGTGTTAAGCCCCCAGGTCAAGTCTGTTTTGTTCATGACCATAATTCCTGAGCAATCTCCCTGTCCTTGTCTTGAACCACAGGATCTTTCATCTTATTTCACCCTGTTTTCCCGGGGCAGCAAGCCAAGGTTAACCCACCGCAGAGCACCTAGCAAGAACCAAGTCTCCCATTCCAGTTAGAGCCCATTGGGTGGGTATTTCTGTCCTTGCAGGTACCTGACAGCTATTTCCCACCTTTCTCATTTTGATCAGCACCTCACTCTCTAGCATGAAAAAAAATGACCAAACCTCTGCTATTGAAACACAAATAATTTTTTCTAGGTGAGATATTCATAACAAAATATACATAAATTCTATATAATGTAATATACATAATTACAGAATATACATCAATTCTACAAGCACTGTTGATTATAATATTCAATTATTTTATTAATTCAGTGAATGTCAATAGTACATATTTAACTGCAGGTGTATGCACAAACATGAAGGTGTTGCTATCCCAATGTGACTATATTAGGAAATGATATGCAGGACTTTATATAAATAACAAATGGTAGTGAAGTTTTATTCATAATGTGCTTGGAGTAATTCAGTTTGCCTTCAGAAAGGCATTACCCTACGTAAAGCCACAAGTAGTTTATACTGAAAAAGTCAGTTGCTTTCTTTTTAGGATAAACAAATAGAATGAAATATAAAAAAACATGCTAAAATACTCTTACAAACAGAAATTATATATAAATATGCGAGAACTGCTGACATATGAGCTGGTAAAATGGTAATGTTGCATGTTTCATGATATGTTGCCTTTATGTTTTAATATAGTGGTTTTTTATATTAACATAAGAATTTGAATTTCTTTGGTCATTATTAGACAACGTGTTTATAACTATTTTTATGAAAATTGAAGAAATATTGGATGAACAAGAAGCTTTGAAAATTAACTGCTTTTATATCTTTTAATGCTGAAGTGGTGGAGGCCTATTCTTGTTCTCTTTAAATTAATGCCATTTTTACTTGTGACTTCTGAAAAGGCTGCAAGACAACAATATTGTGTTTCTAAGTGAGAAAGAAAGTTTGGAAATATGACCTAATCTCCTATCCTGTGTGAACAAGATAGTTCATAGTCATTACTTCTGGGGATGACAAACCTTACCATTGCCAGGGTAAATTGGTCAATTTACAACAAACTTCTCTGGCATTCTGGTCTTGCTATGCTCTGTTTGCTTTAAATGCTTGTCCCTCGGCTTTAAGAGCTATAATGCAGGGGAGGATGGTTTTTTTGCAGTCAGTAAAAGCAATCTCAATCATTCAGCTCTATATGCATATTTAAATACATATTACTCGAGTCTAACTCCTGCATTAATACAATTGCATGGACCTTTTCCTATAATGCAGTCATAAGCACTTTTTTTAATATATATTATAGAAGACTGGATAGACATAAACACTCAGATATATTTCTGGGAGGCTGCATTGTACTAGAGACAGAAATCATGCATTTTATTTGCTCTCTTTTTATGTTATGTTCCATTAGGGGAGAGGAGCAACGTGAAACCTCTGTGCACTGTGAAATCACAGACACAATCTGCTGAAACTATGTCACTAAATATGCCAAGTGTCAGCTAAGCATGTCAGCTAAGAATGAATATGCTAAATTATTGAGTAAAGTTTTTTTGGTTTTTTTTTCCAGGAAATATAGTGCAATATCATGGAGTATGGATCTGATTTAAAAAAAAAAAAAGTAATGTTGCTTTTTCATAGCATGTTGGAATTTATGTTTCTCACATGGGTGAGAAAGTGCTTTCCTCGGGGAGCTATTTGCCATGCTCAGGGGAAACAAGACTTCACAGAAAATAAGACATAGGAGGCAGAAGAGACTGTGAGCCTGAGGGATCAGGATACTCGGCTGAGAAAATGAGAGACAAGCTGGCCAGGCTAATAGCAAAATAACTTGTTGAAGATTATGGGTAGTTTGTTACAATTTACAGTCATGGGTTAGTTACAATCAGACCAAAGGTGCATCAAGGACCCTTTTTAAAGAACAGTGTGCAGAGTTATATGTGATTTTTATTTTTTTCAATCATTTCTGCTGTGTAAATGTGGAAATGCATAGTAACTTTAAATTGGGTCTATTTAAAAAATCCAGTCTTTTTAGTATCAAGTCTGACAGAACCTCTCCCTTTTATCGTGAAGCATTTGGGGTTGGGTTGTTTCTTGGGGGGAAGGACGGGGTGGGGAGGTAACTTTATAAGTCACCTTCATTCCTAGTTGGAGAATTTTGCATAGGAGACTTGCCAGGTTCAATCTACCTCAAAGCTCTGGTCAGCACCAGGTCTCTTCAAAGTCATTAGGGCACACAGATTAAAGGGATGCTTCCAGATGGAGATAAAATGACTCTTCTTGGAGCAGTGAAAATTTGCAATCTGCATCAATTTAGACAATGATTGCAATAATTAATTGTAAATAATGAATATAATTATTAGCAATAGTTATTAATAATTAGTTAGTAGAAAATAATTACACTCCATAACTGAGACCACTCTGTCTCCCAAGCACTAAGAGATAATGCACTAATACTATAAAATTTTCCTTTCTTATGCGGAAGTTTTGACTGTTTATCTTAAACTGAAACCAACACCATTTTTGTTGTTTCCAATGCAAAATAAGATGCATTACTCCCTGTCAAGAGAGACTGACAGTCCCCAAAGTATCTGCATCATTCCCATTTAGCCTTCTACATGGCAGTGATACCCAGACCTAAAAAAACACACGTGTCAGTACTCAAAGTAGTAGAATGGGACACAAATCTGCTCCTGCTATTTTCTAGACTAGTGAAAGAGCCCTGACACTGTTAATGTGAGAGGATATTCCACAGATTCTGATTTGCAGTGAGAATGCAACCAGTTGCCTTTCAGTTTCAGTACAGCCAGCTTTTGGTTTGGCTTTATAATAGATATTACTATATCCAAATTATCATTCTGCCTCAAAACTTTAGGTGGATATTGTTCAGTGCTTTCCTTTAATTTACTAGACAGCAGGTTTGCATGGATATAAGTGAAAGGAAAGTTTCCCTCCTGGCATAAATGACATGGCACCACAGAAGATACATGATCAGATGACATAGTGGTCTTAAAATAATTGTTCACGTTCACATCAATATCAAGAGAAGTTACACTGCAATCAACAGAATTAAACTTACTTTAAATTTTGTGTGATATGGAAATTTTTTTTCACAGAAAAAAGAAAATGTGTGTATTTAACACCTTTAATTTCAGAAACCCAGAGTAGTGCACTAGTCATTATAAAAATAGTATTTGCTTTACTGAATAAGATCTATATCCTGAATTATCTGTCCTATCTCTAACTGTAACCAATAGTAACCAAATATTTTACATAAAAGTTGTCATGCAGCAAGTGGATGCAAGGTAATTTATCAAACATTAATGTTCCATCTTGATCCTGAATATTTAGATGTCTAAATTGTGAATAACGAATTTTTGTCAACCCTGCAAAGCATTTCAATTTATTAAATGTTCTTACCCAACATTCTTACTCCCTGTCAGCAGGAACAAGTCCCATTTCTGCAGGAGGAGAAATGATATCCTCACAAAACCATTGATGCTACCTTGCTTTTCAGAAGTTAAGGGAACAGATACCCCCCTGATCTGTATGGCAGCCTTGGAATTTTAACACCCCATAGACACTGGTGCAAACTTCTTGTGTTGTTTCTAAGTTCTTATAATTGCAAACTAGATAATGACCTAGGATAGAAGCTCTGTCTGATTGTTTGCTTGCTTTTTTCTTTCTAATATCATCCTCTATCAAATCTCCACTTCAGCTAGAATGCATTTCTGTCATGGAGTTGTATAGTGACTAACACTGACTGCGTAAATATCCCAAAGTTATGGAGCTGGAAAGGCTGGAATATTTGGTCTATTTTAGTATCATTCAGTAAATAAGGGTCATTTCCATGCAGTGGATGGTTTGCTATTATTTGCCACATGAGTATGACAAAACAAATAAGATTGAAGAAATCAGATAATGTTGCCTCATCAGCTTCATCCAGCTTTTGGTTAGCTCCATAACTAAGAGAGTACAGTTTACAACATGCCAAGAGTATAAGATATTGAGGAGCTAAGGTGACAGATGGGATATAAAAATATTAATAAAATATAATATATTAATAAAAGAAACCCTGGTATGAGCTCCAGGTGGGCACCAAGGGCTGCAGAGGAGGAAAGATATTTGTGGGCCATTGAACATCAGGGATGAGCTACTCTCAGTCTTCATGATCCCGTGCTATGGCATAAGAGGAAAAAAGTACAAAATTTACAGCCTCCTAAACCCCAGAATAACTGCTCTGGAGTGAACAAACAGTCCCCAAATGCTGCCATGTACTCCCAGTCGCCAGCCAATGTCAACACTGTCAATGTGCTGAGGTGCAGCAATACAGAACTACACAGCTCACAGCTAAGCAAACAAAATGCTTTTTAAAGGAAGCAGGTGAAATTGTTTCCATTTCTCCTGTGGCACATTGGGCTTTATACCTGGAATTACAGGCAAAAATGCAGAAAATATTGGAAGACAAAAAAAAAATTAAAAAACGATAATATGATTTATGACAATGAAATGTAACTTCGAGTAAAATCTTTGTCATTTTCAGGACCATGGTGCTTATATGGAAGGATTTTTTTTAAGAAGTGATCCATTAAAAGTGGAGGTGAGGAAGAGAGAAAATCTGCTGGTAGATGTAAACATTAGTATTTCATGGGAAAAAAGTGTAATCATGGAATAAAATGGACTTTAGTTCATAATATTAGCACCACTTCGTCACTTCATTGGTAATAAGCAATAAAAAGAGCTATATTTTTCATATGAAGACAGATCAGTAATTTAAGTTAATCATGATATTCAGATGAAATAAAATATTTTTTCACAATAAATAATGACAATCCAATTAACCTAAAACTATTTCAAGTCTCTTTGTAGGTTTGGAAATAAATTAAATTGCTTATTAATTAGGTATCAAATATATTAAGATAATTTTATTTGTAAAAATAATTAAATCCATTCAGTTGTTAACAAAAAACCCCCAACAAAAATACCCAGAATTTCACTAGTTTTAGAACAAATAAGAGAAGTAAAATCCCGATCGGAAATCTGTGTATGTCTTTAAGGTTTTAAGTGGGTTATTTCTGAATTACTTGAAAGAACTGATCAATATTTCATAGAATCTCACCACTGTATGTAGTTGTTTAAGGCTCTTTGATCAAATTGAATTATGGGTCTTTTATCTCACCGTGGCAGTCAACATTTCCAATAGATAAATGTTGACAACAGTGATTCTGAGTCTCTAATTATATTGACCACAGAAAAAAGACAGCTTTTTGAATAAGAACTGAAACAGTCATGACCTGGCACTACAAAAATAGTCAGATTTATGGACATTAAATGTAAAGAAAGAACTGAGTCACTGGGAAACGTGCAAATAATAATAAAAATGTTAAAGGGCCAAATATCTGTTGAATGTTCTTTCACTGAGGCTTCAAGTGGTTCAGAAAAGACACAGAGAAAACAGCACCATTTAGATATTTTTCAGATACTGAGAAAACAGCAATCTCATTTTCACAGAATCATTGAATCTCTGAGCTTGGAAAAACCCTTTAAAATCATCAGGTGTGACCTTCAACCTGTCACTGCTGTGTTCACCACTCAGCCAGTGCTACACCTACACGCCTTTTAAATCCCTCCAGGGATGGTGACTCCAGCACTTTTCTGGGCAGCCTGCACCAGTGCTTGCCAACCTTCTCAGTGAGGAATTTTTTCCTAATATCCAATTTAAACCTGCCCTGGCACAACCCGAGGTCACTGGTTACTTGGGAGAAGAGAACAGCCCCCAGCTAGCTACAAACCCCTGTCAGGTATTTGTAGACAGTACTAAGGTCTTACACAAGGCTCCTTTTCTCTAGGCTAAACATCCCAAAATCCCTCAGCTGCTCCTCACCAGACTTGTGCTCCAGACCCTTCAGTAGCTCCATTGCCTCTCCCAGACAAGCCCCAGCCCCTCAATGTCTTTGTTGCAGTGAGGGGCCCAAAACTGAACCCAGCATTCGAGGTGTGGCCTCACCAGTGCCCAGCACAGGGGGACAGTCTGTGCCCTGGTTTTCTGGCCACCCCATTTCTGACGCAAGCCAGGTGTTTTTTGACCTTTTTGACCACCTGGGCACGCAGGAGTTGTAGCCACCTCATTGTAACTACACTATCACAGGTATTGTAACTCCCCCACCTGGTATGTATGTCAAGGCTACCTGCATTTAAGAGTACTGTGTGTTAAAGTAGACAGAATGGGTGCAAAGGACTAAATAAAAACCCCCAATCTGCTGAGAGGTTGGATTAATTTTAGTTTTGTTGATGCATATGTCAATTAAATGCAGTATTTGATTTCTTATGAAATGCTCCTTTCTTTACTGAGAGTTGTTAAAATTTGGTGTGACTAATGAATTGTTATTGTAGGAAATGCGAGTTAGAAATTGGATGAACATAAAATAAGTTTTACCAGCCAAAAGTTAAGTTTTCTCAAGATCAAGAGGCTGGGGGGAAAGCTGATTAAGTTTAAGATATGAGTATATTACTTGAAAGTAACCATTACTGAAGAAAAAATCAATTATGATAAAGAAACATTTGCTACTTTTAAAGCCCCTTTAGACAAGTACAAAAGGACATTCCCTTTTCATTGTCTGAAAAAGGTCTTTGAAGAAGGTCTCTGATGTTTCAGGCATACCCTGTATTGATCTGTAAATTGGTAAGCCACATGCCACTCCTTTGCAGTCTGTGACTCCGGGAAAACTTTATTTAAATTTTAAAGAATTACATCAAATTGTACACTTTTTTATCTAGTTTCAGATATTATTTAATTTTTCATTAAATAGACTTATTTTTTTCCCCTAGTTCCACTCTTTTTTCTGCCCACACAGGTGTAGGACATGCATTATGCCACGTCTTCAAAAACATTGAAAAAAGATTTATTTTTAAAAGCTGCATGGGTTAATGCCAGTAGAAGAACAAAGACCAGTCTGAGAATTACTAAGTATACATGGACAATTTTGAAATTTCTGATAAGAAGTTTGTGTTATCATTTCTCAGAAAAAAGATTTTTTGGGCAAATACTGAGTGAGCTTGGTTGCTGGGTTTAGGATACTGTAGTCTAGTCCATCATGCTCAAAAAGAAAATGTGTGTATCCACAAATGCTAACACTGAATAGAATTTCCAAACTCTACTCAGATGAAATAATGAGTGGTAGAAGAAAACCTTGTAAAGAATAGATAAACAATTTGTAGTTTATAATTATCCAGTTTAGCTTGTTTTCTTCTCAATCTCTGCCGTTCGCTTTTTTTCCATACATTATTTTCTTCTGCTAAAATATCCACCATATAAACTCTTCTTTAAATCTTTTTCTGACTGCATAAAAGCCAAAAGTAGAAGTAGAGTTTGGTTGCGCTGTAGTTTCTGGTCATCCTAATCAAGATCCAGTCAAGAACTCAATCATGATTGCTCATATCCATCGTATGTATATTCATGCATCAATTATCATCGTCCCTAAACTTATTAATATAAAATGAAAAACTCAGAGAAAAGATTTACACTGAGAACCACCTCTAATTTCTATGCTTTTACTTTTCAGTAAGCAGTCAATTCAGTAATAGCTTAGCAAGTTCACTAGATCATATAATCATCCTTAGGACTGTTAGCATTTACAAAGGGAACAATTGTTCTGTGCCTGGAGGAATGTACAGCTCCAAAATCCAAGATTCCTTATTTTGGAATCAGATAAAAATCAAATGGAATCCCTTGGGAACTGCTGAAATCAATGTATGTGCTGATTGTGACAGGAGAGATTTTCTTTTCTCTAACAACTGACACACATGACATGGAACAGAACTGAGTGGCTGACTGTGGATTATATATACACAGTGTATCAAGGACCTACTGAGGAAAAAAACACCCATGTTTTAATTTAATTATGCCCCATTTTGAAAAGAAGGATGGGCTTTCTTTCTGTTGCATGGTTGATACTGAATTTTGCAATTAAGGGCTGTTACTTGCTGATATAAACTGAAAGTAGCTAGGGGCAAGATTTTAATGTTTAGGGGAGGGGAGAATCTCACTATTGTATTTTAGAGAATCTCAGTCTATCCTTCTCAAGGTTAGCAAAGACATATCTAAGCTCAAGTCTGACCATGATATATGAAATGATTTTTTTTTTACTTAGGTAATAATAATAATAATAATAATAATAATAATAATAATAATAATAATAATTATACAAAACACAGTAACATCATTCCAACAGAATTAATATACTTACCACACGTACTTTAGCAACTTAATTTAGGAGTACACTTCTAGTTCTGGAGGTGATTTCTCTGAATGATGTGTGACAAGGGTATTTTTTTCCCTCTGTTTTATTATCATTGCAAATTATTTCTCAAGTAACCTGCACAGATTTCATGAGGAACCCCAAACGTATTAAGTGATTATGTAATTAGATCCTTTATTGTAATGAGCATGCTATGAAAAAGAATGAATTAAGGTCATAGAGAATAAATTTAGCTCTGACATTTGCTACTTCAGAGTGCTTGCTTTTACAGCTCTAGTAGTCTATTAATAGCTTTGTTTGTACAAATGTGTAGATGTGGCATGCCACTATGACATTTTCCTCTCACTTGCAAATTCCAGAAGGAATTGATTTCAACTGCTTTAAAAGTAGTGTAGGGCTCCTTTGGAAGACATTTGTTTTCTTCTCAGCTGAAGATGTTAGATGACTCTAAGATGCTTAAAACAATAACAGAAAATTCAGTAATTCAGACATCTACAGGTGAGGAGCTGCTTCTGTCCAGGTATAAACTACAGAAAGTGGCGACTAGAGCACTCACCTGGGTTGATATCAGAAAAATCTGTGGACCTACTTATGGAACGCAGATTCACTAATTACTTTTTATCTGAAGGAGATCTGTAAAGAAAACTGGACTTTTAGAACTTGATTGTATTCAGGCTTTTGTTATCTTCATATCTTGTTGTTATAAGGCACGGAAGCATTAATTAAGGACCTGAGTAACTTGTAAGAATGAAGAGTTGGGGTGGTTTGAGCATATAAACTCTTCTGGCTGTAGACGGCTCCTGACGTTTTGGTAAGAGAGTCTCAGAATACAGATAAATCACTCTAAGTGCCCAACTAGTTTATTGTTCATTTGTTTTGTTTTTGTTTTTAATTCTGTGATTTGCATAATGAATCATAATAAATCAAATAAATTGTTTTCAGTTTGGAGTCTAGAAATGTACGTATTGACCTTATACTATGAAGGACTTGACATTTATTTCACTACAAGCAACCTTTGAAATAAGAAATTTTTCTCATGTCATTTTTGTTTCCAAAATAGGTGATTTTCTTGGCTTGAAGCCAGGCTTATGTCTAAGTTACTTTAGATTCCAGAAGCAGCATTCTTGTTTGTTTGACTGTCTTTTTTTTGTATGCAAATGGATTATATTTTAGCAATAGGTAGGATTCAGGTTTGCATCTTAATTGGTGACTTAGAATGCCCAGCATTATCCTTCAGCAAAGTCAGCTTTTCATATTGAAATTCTTGGATGTCACAAGGGCTGAGAATAGATGGGGAACTATTATGTTTATTTTAAACTGTCCTAGAGTTTCAATAACTCTCTCCAGAGGAGGTGAAGAGCACAGCATTTACCTACTTGTATAGATGTTATTTTATATGAATTGCTTTAACTGTTCTAATTTGTAATACTGAAAGAGAGACTGTGTGACCTCTTTTAGCTGAGCAGGAAGAGTCCTTGCAAATAGAATAAAGTCAGACATGTAGAAACATACATATATGTTTATATTTGTGTATTTGCATATATACACAGGCACATACATGGAAAAATAAATAAGGCATAAAGGGATTATGTATTTCCTAATGCACAGACAAGATCACAAGGACTGTAGAAACTATTAGGCTAAGCAGCAGTAGGTTCAACCCCCCAGTAAAATGTTAGAAGAGGCTTTGCTGGGCAGTCAGGCACCATTCAGGCAGGAAGGAGCCCTCTGTGTTGGCAGCTTGCTGTCTCCCAAACCTCTCAGGCTGATGCTTTTCCACGTTTTAGCTTTAGGGTTTTAAGCCTGTGCATTTCACTGGTTTTCCACCTTGAATTTTTTAGGTACTAATGTTCTCTAACTCTACAGTTCTGTCAACATTTCCTATCTTGCATGGCCCTCTCTGATCTATCTTAAAATGTAGCAAATTCTTTTGGTCTCTGAGCCATGGTATCAGTGCTGGGCCTTGGATCCTTGAAAGACACGTGGAGAATTCCCTGTTTGGGGTGAGAAGACATCACAGTGATTTAGGAGGAAAGGATTATACGGGTATTCTGATCACAAAATTCATTATAGTTAACTCAGTTAGCTTTAGCAAGAAAGCATTAGACATTTCCATTAGAAATAAAATGTAGTGAGGATGGAAAAGGAAATATGTCTTTCTCTTCTAATAAGGAATGTTGAAATGGTCCAATAATTTTTGAAGATTGCAGGAGGCAGCTACTGCTAAATGGTTTATTAGTCTTGGCTCCAGACAAAAAAGAACTAGCCTTGGCACATAAGAGTTTATCAAATCCCATAATTCTCCAGTTTCCATTTCTCTTGTATATGAGCTTAAGTAGAACATCTTAGAAGGCTGGCAAATGTCTGGCAGCAACAGATGTAGAACTGGAGTGTGACAATGTTAAGTGCACTGCATATGGAAACATCTTTTCCCTCACATAAGCATGTGATTTTCTATGTATAACACATCTAGAACAATAATAGCCTATTTTAAATCTTCTGATCCTAACACTTGTTTTAGGAGAAGCAGCACTGTTATTCTCAGCTTACAGATGGGAAAACTAAAATCACAGAGCCAGAATAAAAGGGAGAAAATATAGTACAGAGTCTGCAGGCCAGCTCACAATTTAATTCTCAGTTCAATATTCTGTCTGTGTGGCTTCATTGCACTCTTGTCCACACTTAAAGCCCCTGTAATATTCCTAAGTATATGAGAAAGAGCTGATGCATGCAAGTCAGACCACTGGGTAATATCAGGTGGTGAGCCATGATAAGTTCTATTGTTTGAAAAAATACTTCATCCCTAAATTCATTCACTAAGGCTATCCAAATCAAATCAGACCCTAAAATGACATTTCAGCAGGTTTATTGGCAAGGTTAGGTGTTTAACCATCTATAAAGCTCTTGGTCAAAAGGCAGGAGAATTTAGACATGAAATCTCTGCCTTTCTTTCCACTTTGGTACCATGTTAAGATGCACCCTTCATTTTACTTGCTTGCAAAAGGAGGATACAAAAAAGGTATTTCCAAAGGACTTAATATCTGGAGCAAAGTTATGATGGTTTTCTGATGTGAATTAAAACCAGGCCTGCTTCAAAAGCTTCTGATTTTCAGTACCTGCATTGTAGTTATTTTGGTGGGAAGGAAATGAGCTCAGAGAAGTGAACACAGGTTGTATAGGATAAGGAGCAAGGAGAGCAACACTGATATTATCTCCTCTACGTTTCCTTGTAATGTCCAATACCTCTTGAAATGTGAGAAGAGACGCTGTTCTGATATATAGTGCAGAAATAATTGGCTTCTGTGTTTGTCCAGCACCTAATGCAAAATAAAAGGATCTCTCATATTTTACCCTCTCTCATCACATACACAGTAGAAGGCCTTTATAAAAATATGAAAGATCCCGCAATATGATTTTTTTTTTTTTTTGGCAGCAGTGGGGTTGTTGAAGTACCTCAGACTGGCTTCTGAAGGTTAATTAATTTTATGCTAAGAAGCTAGTCTTTCAGAAGCAGCCATCTAGTGGAAATAGAAAAGTCTTTAATTAACAAACATCGGATATCATACTCAGTAGTTATATGAAGACACACAAACCTGCAGGTTTTATATTATCACACCATATAATTATTTCTCCATATCTTCCACTACCCCAGGTTTTCATCCCAAAAAAATGCAAAACCTTTTTGCTTCTTCAAATTGGATCTTGCTTTTTATTATACTGCTGCTAATACAAGAAGAATACTTCAGAATATAGAATTAGCAGGAAGATTCCTTCCTTGGAATGTACCATAAAATAATGAATATTAAATTTTTTGCTTTTAAAGAATGACCTTTATATCTGTGTTCTTAATTACAAACATTAGGAAGCAGAATTCTAAGAAAAATTATCTATTTTTAAGCAAGTTTCAAGAGAAATGTAAAAATATTTTCTTGTCAATATCCAAAAATGATATTAATACATTACACAGCAAGGATTTTTTGGGACATAAATCACTACAGTATTAGAGAACTGTTGATTATAGTTAAGCTTTTAAGTTCTGTCTTAAATTTCAGTTTCACTCTGCTAAACAATGACAGAACTGATTGTTTGAATTGGAGATGATGATTAGGAAACATATTTAGGCTTGTGTAGGCTCCTTTAGTGCTGTAGGTAACAATTTCACTGCAGGGAGAGAGCACTGTTTAAAAAGAGAAACCCAACTATTGACATCTTGGCATAGGAATGGTCATGTGGGGAGTCAAATCTCCTGAACAGGATGGTCCCCCACAACTTCATGCAATGGGTGTTTCCATTGTTGACAGCAGCATCTTCAGCTCGATGGCAAAAGACTCTCCAAAATGTTGCTTTCCTAATTTCAGATTCTCCACCTGATCATAGTCCTGTAAAACACCCCAGCACACCCATTGTCTACTTCAATTATACCACTTATATGTAAAATATCTCTTAAGCATCTCATATGTGTACATAAGACTATTCTTTGCCTAGTTTTACATCTACATGAATCATTTCTGCTGTTTATTGTGGTTAACCTTGGCTGAATGCCACACGCCTGCTCAGCCACTCTCTCCCTCTCTGAAACAGGATGGGGGGGAAAGAAAACAAGATTGAATATCTCATGGGTTGAGATAAGGACAGTGAGATCATTTCGCAGTTACTGTCATGGGCTTGAAAAAAAACCTGTCATTTGACTTGGGAAAAAATAATTTCATTTATTGCCAATTAAAATAGTGTTCGATGGTGAGAAACAAAGACAAAAAAAACCCCTAACCACATAACAGATCCTCTCTACTGTTCCTTCTATCCCACACTCTTCCCCTGTTCCACTGTGTTCCTTCCCACAGGCTGCCATCCTTCAGGATAAACCTGATCCAGCATGGACTCTCCAGAGACTGCAATTCCTTCAGGAACATCCATCTTCTGCAGCGTGGGGTTCTCCACAGGCTGCAGTGTGGATCCCTGACCAACCGTGCTCTCTCTCCAGGGGCTGCAGGGGTGCCTGGCTCACCTCCTGCTCCTCGCAGCACCTGGGCACCTGATGGAAGTGTCTTATCTACTTACAATCTGACCATTTCCATGTCAGGAGCTGTCTAGGACTCCTCCAGGATGCAGACCAGCATATTTAAGGTGCTGGGAGTTCAGGTGACTGTTTTGAGCTGGTCCTCTCTTTCCAAACAGGCCATTGTGTCAGCGGCTCAAACGAGTAGCTGGGGAGCTGTGTGTTTGTTCAGGGATTTTGCCAGGCCTTAAGACCAGCAGGTGTGCACAGAGGCCCAAAGAGCAGGTTAAATCACAAACAAAACTTTAGAAAACCCCTGACTCTCATCCTCACACC
>VYXC01007726.1:25402-77353 GCA_013397175.1 Platysteira castanea
GCCGCGCACAATGGGGCCGCGCGCTCATCAGTATGCAGGCCCCGCCCCCGCCCCGCCAGGCGCGAGTAGCCGAGCGCCGAAGAAGGGTCTGGGCGGCAGGGGGCGGGGGAGCGGGGGCGAGGGGAGCAGCGGAGCAGAGGAGCGCGAGGCCCCGCGTGCGAGGCGCCGGCGGCCACATGCGCGTGGCAGCACGACGGGCGCTGCTGCCGCAGCGGCGGGACCGCCAGACGCGCGCGCAGGTGGCACCGCGCACGTGTGTGCGCGTGGGAACGGGTTGCGCGCAGGGACGCGGACCCGCGCGCGCTGTACGGACAGTGCGGTGACACGATGTGCGACCCCGTGTGTGACAGCACAGCCACGGGTACGCGCGGGGGTGTGGCACGCGTGCCCCCCCGAGCTGCCTCCTGCAGGACCTGTGTCGCACCGAAAAGCCGCGGTGGGTTGTGGGGACACTTGACGGCGAGTCCCAGCTGGGGTTGCCCCCGTCGCCCCCACCCCCCAAGGACCTCCCCTGGGAGGACGCGGCGGGCTCTGGAGATGCCAACAATGAGCCCCATCTGGGGGATCACCTCCCTCGACCTCAGGATCTCCCACGAGAGGACAGGCCACCCAGCACCAGCGCTGTCCCTGCAGGAGCTCAGAGCTGGGGGATGGTGAAAACGCAGAGGGGAAAAAGGTGCTCCCCAAGGGCGGGCAAAACTGAGACGGGCACAGCACTCTCACACCTGCCTGGGCCCGCAGGGCATGCACACGCCCTATCTCCCTTCTCCAAGAGGCAGGCAGTGGCTGCACAGGGGCAAGTCTAAGACTGGGAGGAGCTGGGAGGAACCTGACTCATTGCAATGGTCACCCCCATAGAAGAGCCCTGGGGACTGGTCCTTCCCGGGGTCTGGGGGGCCATAGGTCTCACCCACCATGGCAGCGGGCAGCCCCCAGACCCTCTTGCTCCCAGGGCGGCTGCACCAATGCTGCCCTGGCATAAGGCACACAAGGACTCCAGGCACCAGTGTGGGGTTCACAAGGTCTGTAGTGGAGGGGGGGAGGCGAGCGAAGGACAGAGAGACAGAGAGACACGGAGAAGCATGCTGCGCCGCGCCAGCGCTCAGGCCAGGTCCTTGAAGGCATCGAGGTTGAAGGCCATGTCGAGCAGCCGCTGCAGCTCTGTCAGGTGGGTTTTCTTATTGCCGGTGGCAGGGGCAGCTGCTGGCTCCCGCCCTGCATACCTGCCGGGGAGAAGGTGGGCCATGAGAAGGGTCTGTACTGACCAACTCCCTCCCAGCCTCACAGCCACCCCCTGCATCCTTACCAGACAGGCTTGGCACGGTTGATGGTGGTGCGGAGCCGGGGTTTGACATAGTCGTAGTAGCCCTGGTTCTTGTGCTCCTCCTGGCACCACACCAGCTCGGCAGCTGGGTATTTCTGGGCTTCCCGCTGGAGCAGATCGAAGGGGAATGGGGAGAGCTGCGGGGAACACAGACTGGTGTCACTGGGTATATGGGGCAGCATCACAGGGGACATGGGGCAGCGTCTCAGGGGGCTGCAGAACCCCCAGCCCACAGGCATGGCAGTGGCAGGACCCTGCTCACCTGCTCCACCCTGGTGATGGCCACATCGGCCTCCATCTGCCGGGCCTTGCGCTCACGGGTCAGGTCGTAGTACACCTTGCCGGTGCAGAACAGCACCCGCTTCACCTGCTGGGGGTTCTGGGCCGCAGGGCCACTGTCAGGGATGACACGGAGGAAGTGGGTGCCTGCCGAGGAAGGGAACGGCACCCTGAGCCACAGCAGTACACAGCACTGTGCCAGCAGCCACTGCACCCACATCCCATGCCAGCCCCTTCCGGGACCCCGAGAGGCAGAGTCAGGCCTCTCAGTGGCTGAGTCGGCTGAGTCAGCTGACCCAGGTACAGGTGCAACTCCCACTACAAACCATTACGTGCCACTTGGGGCTGCCAAATCCCAGCAGCAAGTGGCTGCCGATGGAGGAAGCACCACTGAGCCAAGTCTCCCGAGGGTGCCAGGCTCGGCCCTCATGAAGGGGGGCTCCCGTGTGCCAAGGAGACAGCCCTGGCCTCATTCGGCCACGCTTTAGCATGGGGAGGCTTCTGCCAGGCGGACTTTACCCACGGCCACAGGCTCCTGCCCTTCACCCTGCGGAGCGGCGCGGGGAGAATGCAGGCAGCTCTGTGCTACTTGTACCTGGCAGCATGTCATCGAAGCTGGAGCGGGCTTCGGGGTGGCGCAGCAGCGACTTTGGAGTGAAGATTATCAGCTGGAGTGGGGGATAACAGGCAGATCAAGGTGGTCAGCCCTACCAGAAACATCTCCCCTGCAAGCCAGTGCTGGAGCAGCCACCTGCCCACTGCCCTTGCCCATCCTGCCTGAGCAAGGGAGCAGCTGCCAGAGATTTGCTTCTCACTCAGCTGCAGTACTCTGCCAGACTGGGCACCCATTCCTCACAGCATCAACCATCCTAGTCAGGGTGTCCCCCAGGGAAGAGGCAGAGGGGCTACCAGGGACCTGCCTGTCCCATGGCTGGAGCTGACTGGAAGTGGCTGAATTAGGTTATGTATCAGTGTCTGTTGGCTCCAACAGCCGTGACCTCCCCATGGACTTTGGGAAGAGGTCACAGCCCCTGCAGCCCACACGAGCCAGCAGTTGCATATCGAGTGCCAAGCTAGTCCTGAGCACCATGAGGTCCTTGGTAAGGCAGAGGCCAACTGCCCGTGTTTGAGGTGTAGGAACAAGCTGCCCCCAGCCCCATCCCAGGCCGGCACGGAACTGCTAGTACTGACCGGTTTGCGGAAGGGCAGGAGGATCTGGCGCCGGAGGACATGAAAGAAGTTGGCTGGAGTGGAGCAGTTCACGACGATCCAGTTGCACTCATAGAGCTGACGCACATCAAAGTCATCCAGTTTCTGTCTCGGCCACCACGGGCGAGGGGATTTCAGGAAACACAAGGTACCTCTTGGCCTCGTGGCTCCAGCGGCAAGGAGAGGAGTGGTCCCCAGCCCTCCCTCCCTCTCCTTCCTTCCCTCTTCCTTCCCTCCCTCTCCAGAGCACACAAGAGACCCATAGCGACCTGGGAGAGGTTCCAGGGCTGTGCCCTCCACCTTGGTCTGGCCGTGGGGATGGCCAGCAACCCCCTCTCATGCCACTTTCAGGGCCACCTCTGCCTCAGACTATGTCGCAGCCCCAGGTTCAGTGGAGGTGCAGCCTGGGCATCACGTGCAGGCCCTTTCCCCAGATCCTTCTGGCAGCATGAGCCCAAGGCATCCCATGCCTCCTGCCATTGGCTGCCACTGTGCTAAGCCCACATGGGTGTTGCTGCCCTCCACCCGGCCCAATCCAGGGCACAGGAGGGCCAGGCTGAGCACCACATACAGGGGCCACCACTCACAGGGAAGACGTCGGGATCATCGTTGCACATCTGCAGGAATCGCTCCGGGCGGGCAGAGGAGTGCTCGGGACCCTACGAGGACCAAGCAGGGGGGTGGTCACTGCGGGGCAATGCGGGCATGAGAACCCGACTTCAGGCACTGCCATGTCATGAGCATTGCTCTGTCCGTGCCACTGCTGTCCACAGCTCTGCCTCCAGAGTGAGCAGGGGGAGTGCTTACCATGCCCTCCATGCCGTGGGGAAGCAGCAGGACAATGCCATTCTGCCTGACCCACTTGGCCTGCCCAGGACAGATGAACTGGTCGATGATGCACTGAGCAGTGTTGTGGAAATCCCCAAACTGGGCTTCCCAAAGCACCAGGGCATTGGGACTGGCCATGGCGAAGCCCAGTTCGAATCCTGAGAAATGGAAGAGCAGTGAGAGGGTTGGGTTACCCTTCCAGAGCAGCCTCACCCTGGGCAGTGAGCACAGACCCACTCACTCACCCAAGACACCGTACTCTGACAGGGAGCTGTTGCAGACAGTGTATGGAGCCTGGTTGGGCCAGAGGTGGTTCATGGGGATACAGGTCCTTTTGTCCACGTTCTGATCATGCAAGACATGGTGGCGATGGCTGGAAAAGGGACAAGAGTTATTTCATCATTAGCCTTTGGATCCCTTCCAGAAGGGCTAGAATTGCCTTTAAAGCCTCCAAAAACAAGGCTTTACCTAAATGTCCCCCTCTCAACGTCCTGGCCACTCAGGCGGATGTGGATGCCCTCTTTGAGCAGGGAGCCAAATGCCATGTACTCTGCCAGGGCCCAGTCGACTGTCCGGTTCTTCACCATCTCCCCACGGGTTTTCAGAATACGGCTCAAACCTGCCAGGACAGGAGCCGTTTCATAGCCAGCATGGGACAGAGCTCCAGTGACACCAGGTTTGTTGCACAACCAGCCCACGGACTGACAGACTGCAAGTGCCATGGGCAGAGGAATGGATTCAACTCTGCTGGAGGGATGAACCATGGATGAGGAATGAGGACTGCAGGGAAGGATCAGTTCCAAAGAAGAGTTATGCCTTGGTTCACTTCCCTTACCCACAGCTCTCACATGAACACGTTCTCATAGACTCAGAGTCTGGGTGAGAAGGAACCTTAAAGATCATCCAGCCCAACCCCTGCCATAGGGGTTTCTTCCACTAGAAGGCACATCTTCCACTAGACCAGGTTGCTCCAAGCCCTGTCCAACCTGGCCTTGAACGCTTCCAGCCACAACTTCTCTGGGAAACCTGTGCCAAGGCCTCACCACCCTCACAGGGAAGAATTCCTTCCCAATATCCCAATATCCCAGTATCTAACGCTGCCCTCTGGCAGTGGGAAGCAATTCCCCCTTGTCCTGTCACTCCGTCCCCTGGTGCAAAGTGCCTCTCCACCTCTCTGGAAGCTCCTTTAAACACTGGAAGGGTCTCTCAGGTCTCCCTGGAGCCTTCTTTCCGTCCGGCTAGACACTCTCAGCTCTCTCGGAGTTCCTGCAGAGGGGCTCCAGCACTGGTATCATTTTCAAGGTGTCCTCTGGACCTGCTCTAACAGGTCCAGGTTTTGTTTGTTGTGGGGCCCCCAGAGCTGGACATGTGCTCCAGGCAGGGTCTCAGGAGTGCAGTGTAGAGGGGGAGGATCGCCACCCTTGACCTGCTGCCCACACATACTGAAGCAGTCCAATACATCCCTTCCTTCCAAGCCACATCCCAGCCCTATCTCACATCTCTCTGGAACAAATGCCCGGTCTGGCACAGCTTCCACAAGCTCCTACCTCCATGGATAGTGAAATCCTCCACTGGCACCGAGCTGGCCACTTGACCAATGTGCGTCAGGTCCTCTTCATTGAGGCCAGTGGAAGGGCAGGTCATGCTCCGGGGCTGCCCATCCAAAGTGAAGAAACCTGTCAGAGGAGAGACACCATGGTGCAGGAGATGTGCCAGATCCATGGGAAGACCTCAGATCACGGACACCCTCAAGCAAAGGTGGGGACACCAGGAACGGGGAGAGCGCCACCAACCTCCTCTCTGGGGTGGTTTACTAGAAAATCTCTGCCAAGGCTCATGAGGGGCCAGGTGCTTTGCTACGGTCTCCAAATTGCTGCTAGTGCCTTACCCGGCCAAGGTGAGTCCAGCCAGTGCTTGATGTGCAAGATCTTCTCATCCTTGGATCTGGCATGGGCCTCCTCACAAATCTTATCATACTTAGCAATTTCCTCCTGAAAGGCAAAACCAGGAGGCAGAAAAACATTAACGGGGCATTTCCAAACAAGGGCCTTGAGCCTGAGGACCTCAGTGTAAGCTTGCAAGGCTGCTGGAGGGCAGAGGTGGTCCCCACAGCAGGGGAGTCCCAAAACTGTGCAGTTCAGCCTCAGAGAGCACAGCCACAGCTGGGACCCCTGCACCCCAAGGGACAGCTCTGCTACACTTAGAGCTGACATCTTGTGTTCAACCCTACTGATGCTGAAAGGTGGTGCCAGGGCAAGCAGGGCTGGCGGAGCCTCTGCATCACGAGCTGCCTAAGCAGCAGAACCAGGACAGGACTTGCCCCAGATACCTGTGGCCACAGCAATCCTGAGCACTGGGACCCGCCTGTGCTGCAGTGGCCCAGAGCCGCGTGGCCTGTTCCACACTGATCACGGGGCAGTCCTTGAACTAGATGTTCCCGCACTTTTCAGAGCTGGCACAGTTCAAGGAGGAGCCTTGGCTCCAAACCGCATCATTGCCAGGTCTGCAGCGCACGCCCAACCCCAGCGCAGCTCTGCCACCTTTAGGTTACAAGCACAAACACATGGTTCCTGTGGGCCCATGCGGGCCCTTCACATGGTTCACACCCAGGTCTGAACCACCTAAGTAGTTTCCCCTGGAGATGCCACCTGCAGTTTTCCTTTCGGGCCCCACAGATGGTACCTCGTACTCTGGCTGATTTACCACCCCCTGGGAAATCAGCAGCTCTGCATATTTCTGCAACACTGGCTTCTGTTTCCGGATCTGTTTGTACATCAGGGGTTGTGTGAACATGGGTTCATCCATCTCATTGTGCCCGTTGCGCCTGTAACAAACCTGCCAGGAAAGGAAAGAGCCTTTGAATGCAGCTGCCTATGACCAAAAGCCCTCGGGAGCTACCTGGGTCATGTGAGCGAAGGTCCCAAACAGCCTAGGAAGGACCCAAGCACACCCCAGCTTCAGGGACTTGTGCCACATTCCTTACCAAATCCACCACCACGTCCTTGTGGAAGGTGCTTCGCCACTCTGCTGCCACGTTGCACACATAGACAACGGCCTCGGGGTCATCTGCATTGACATGGAAGATCGGTGCATTGACCACACGGGCTACATCGGTCGGGTATGGGGAGGAGCGGGCCATCCGGGGGTCTGTTGTGAAGCCAATCTGTAGCAGGTGAGGGGAAACAGGATGAGCACAGTGTTACCAGCTGGATTTGGGACACGGCTTTGGTAAGCAGCTCCTTCTTTGGATACTGATGTCACAGCTGGCTTGGTGTGAGGCAGCTGCGCTTTGCTGGCCCAGGAAACTGTCCACACAGCTCCAAGGGCAGCTCAGCTGCTGCAGCTGGGCTGTGGATGCGCAACCTGCCTGTCTCCTGTCTCCTGTGTCTGGACACAGTGGCACATCCTGGTACCTGTTGCATCTGTGGGGACAGGCTAGTCCCAGAGAAATGCCTCTGTTTTCTGTGGTGGCAGACAGGATCGGCCGTGTCAGACCTCGCACACCGAGCAAGTGCGCCAGACTGGGCTCAAAGCACTATTGAGCAGCTGGGTGAGAAGTACCTCCTGCTGACCCCATGTTAGGGCTCCTGCCAGGATCACTGGCAGGGAAACAGCTGCTGCTGGTTCCAGCTACTCCCTGGCCCAGAGCCTACAGAGACACCTCTGCCAGAGTCTCACAGGCACAGGGGATTTGCTCCTCACCTGGTTGTTGACCACAACATGGACAGTGCCGTGGGTGGTGTAGGAGGGAAGGTCGCTCAGATGAAACGTCTCATACACAATGCCCTGCCCTGCAAATGCAGCATCTCCATGCAGGAGGATGGACATCACCTGGGAGAGGGGAAGCCATGGCAGTCATCAGGGACAGCGAGCAGGGCACCACCAGGAAAAGGCCCAGCTCTCCTCCCTAGGAGCTTTCAGCAGCCCGGAAAGGACATGGAGCAGCTCATCAACACATCTGATGCTTTCCCAGGGGATAGGAGGAGTCAGCCATGGCTGACACACCACTGGCCAGAGGCTGTGGACACCAGCCCCACCCCAGCAAGGGCAGCACCCTTGGGGCACCCTGAGCAGACAGCAAAACAACACCCAGTATGCCCCAGCTGGGCAGCAAGTCCCATTCCCAGATACACACATCCTAAAGCAAAGCCTTTTTCTCACTGGGGGAAGAAGAGAAAAAAGCTCTGTTCCCTCATGCTTTCAGCCCAGAAGACCCATGGGCAGGAGTGGGCCCAGGAGCTTCAGAGCCACTGATGTTAATTTGTCACCATCCCAGGGGCTGGCTGAGGACACCGCCTGCCACACGAGGACAGGATCTGTCTATTTATATCCAGCCCTTAGGGTGTAGGAGAGAGGGAAGCACTTTGGATCTCACTCTTCTGCTTCTTGGGGCTGGAGATAGGTCTGTAATGAATCACACAGCAAACGGCTCCCCACAGCCCCTTCCCACCAGGCTGTGGAGAAGTGCCTCCTGTTGCCAGCCCCAGCTTTCCCAGTCCCAAGAGTTATCTCTAGTCACAAGATCCTGCTGCCAAGTCCTCCAAGGTGTGCTGCTTGGATTGCCCTGCAGTGCCCCTCATGTCCCTGTCTTCCAGTCAGGGGTTGTGCATTTGCTGTGCTCACAGCCCAGTTTAGTCAGTTAAGAGATGAAGAAAGCAGCAATGGGAGCCTAGGGTGGGCAAGCCCCTCCGAAAGTTATCTCCAAAGACAGAGGAGAAGGATGGGGGAGCAAAATCAGGGTGACAGCAGGGTGACAGCAGAGGAAGGGGCACATCAAACAAAAAGCAGACAAGTTACTTCACTTTCCCACCAGCCTGTCTCTGCCAAAATCCATCCAGCCTAGGCCACTTTGCTACACAGCACTGAGCAGCACTCACCTTCTTCCCCTCTGTGTCCCCACAGTAAAACTGCTCTGCCTTAGTCTTGCCTTGAACAACAGGATCAGCTGCTTCCAAATGAGAAGGATTTGCCACCAAGGAAAGGGTGATGTTCCTGTCAGTGACGCGGTTAATCCGCCGGTGGTACATTCCCAGGTGGTACTTCACGTCACCGGAGCCCTGGTGGAGGGGAGAAGAGTCACCCCCAGGAGCATGAGCGGCTTTTGGGGTGTGCAAGGAGACGGGAGTGCTGACCCCAAGGCTGGAAAAGGGGGTCATTTTTTGGAGGTACTGTCATAACACAGCAGGTGCTCACTGCAGGAGCTGAACTGGCACCCAGGAAAGCCTGTTCCAGGTGCCAAACCACCACCAACTTCAGACACGCATCCAGCCCATCTAAATACAGCTAAAGGTGTGGGGGATGAAGCAAGTGTCGTGGGTTGGACAAAGACCCTGAATAACAGGTAATGCTTGCCTGACCTTGACCCACACTGCGGCAGTACGGCCATCCATGGCACTATTACCAACACGCTGCCAGGTACCCCGTCAGGATGCCTTGAGGCCACAGGCTGCTGCTTTCTCACCTTGAAATCCCACTGAAGGGCGTGACAGATCAAGCCAGCCCAGCCCAGCTTTCCAAAATCCAAATTATCCCCGCTTATGATGCTAAAGCTTTGGAACTTGAGTTTATCGCAGCGAGAGAGCTTTCAGAGCTGCTTTAGAATCCTAGATGGGGACCAGGGGCACAAATCAACTTCTGCTCCTGGCCACCTTCCCCTCCTCTCAGCATTCACCCCAAGGCTGCTTCACGCCCTGGAGAGCTGCCAGCAGCCCAGCCTGTGCTGAAGACACCGGCAGCAGCCAGGGCACACGTCACCCCCAGGACAGGCAAGGACAGACCTGGCACCTCTACAAAGGCTCCCATCACCCAAGTGTGCTTGCAACATGGAAATCCTTGCAACACCAGTGTCACTGAGTGACGCCAGAAGCAGTGGCACAATCCAGCCACAGCCCTTGGGCACTGCTCATGGACAGGCAGCAGCAGCCCACTGCAGGCAGGGGAGAAGTTCACCTCATCAGCAGCCTCCAGCTTGGAGTCAAACTGGCAGAAGATCTGCTCCAGCTCTTTCCTGATCACGTTGGCAAGAACATTCAGGCGTCCCCTGCAAAAGCAAGACCACTGCTGACAGCCATTGAGTGCTGACGGTGATCTACAATTCCCCTGCCACAGCCCACAGCTCCTGCAGTGGCTGTGGGGTCACCCAGGCTGGGGGCTTCCCAGGAGGAGCCTGAAGATCCCTCAGCACAGGGATGGTTTGGCCAACACCACATTCTACATACTTGTTGAGATGCCCCAAAGTGGGCAGGTGCTGGGATTCCAGGATGATTCCAGCTCTGCCCTCAAGCCACCACCCCTGTCCAGATGAATATACAAACAAGCTGAAAAGACCCTGATGAGCAGAGAGCAGCCAAGGCTCTCCAGCTGAGGTTCATCACCAACTAAGACCAGTTAGGTGATGGCAGAAACCAATGTGCCCTCCAGTATCAAACCCCGGCAGTATTCCCCCGCCTCCTCCCTGCACCGAGCAGCACCATGGCTTGAGGCAAGGTTACCTGTGGGGCATTCCCATGATCACATAATCCACTCCCTTCTCACTTGACTTATCAATAATGGTCTTTAAGGCCGGGATCAGCACTTCGCATCCCTCCAGACCAAAACGCTTCTCTGAAGACCATTTCCGATGGAGGAACTCTTCAAATCTAGAAGGCAAAGGGAGGGAGGGATCAATGCCAGGGCAGCTGAGGGCAGAAACCAGAGAAGGGACGGGACCTGCACCAAGGGAGCCACAGCACTGACTGATGCTCAAACTGGTACCATGCAGCACAAACAGTCACTTCAGTGTCTTCCCACAGAGCTCAGCAGGCCATTTTATGCCACTCCAACACCATGTTGCACTTAACCCTTATTTTTTGACTTTTTCTTCCAGGATCATCCACATTTTCAGGCTGTTTGCTAGCACCTGAGCCTGCCAGGCTGGCAGCTCACTGGCATCAACCTGCTCATTAAGCTGATGGTGACAGATGATGTCAAGATGTGACTCAGCTGGTGACTGCGTCACTCTGGATGGGAGCAAACCTCCAGGGGAAGATATGGAGAAGGTGAAGCCCCCCCAGGGTACCTGGTAGAGCGGACCAGCCTCGCCAGCAGCGTGCGCTTCTCTTCATTGGTGAACTGCATGATGCCTGGGGTCTCAAACTTCTGCCGGATCCACTGGCACTGCTCCAGGTCATTGATGAACATGAACTCCACGCCAATGTGCTGGCAGTATGCCATCTGCTCCAATGGGAAATGAGGGGCCATCAGACAACAGCCAGGACTTCAGCACCTCAAACCCACAAAGGACAGGCACTTGCAGCACCCCACTGGATCACAGGGCTAGGGGCTCTTCATTCCCCCTGTTGCCCTGGTTTTTGCTAAAGCCTTCTGTTTTAACCTTGGAGTCAGAAATTCTTTCTCATGCAGTTTCATGTAAATAATAGCCAATGTTTACTTAACAGTATTTTCTGTTTTTCATTCCTTTTGTGATAAGAGAACTTTGATGAGCATCTTTTTTCTCCAGTGGGATTGGGAAGGAAGTGACATGCTCTCCAATCCCTTGTGGAGTTGGGAATTGTATAAGAATGTGACATATGTAAATAAAGGGTCTTTTCCCTCCTTTCTGCTGAACCTGGCAGGTGTGAGAGCGTCTTTATTGTGTTTTCCCAGACACACCCCCTTAACCCTTTCGGCCAAAAAGCCCTTCTGTGCCAGCAGAGACACCGACCCTCATGCCCTGCAGCTGGAGGCAGGTCCTGGGGGGCCCGAGCTGCCAGCCCTGCCACAGCTCTGCTTTAGGAGCCTTGTTTGACTTGTATTCCCAGGAAAAGGGATGTGGCAGGGCATGTTCTGGGATGCCGCAGGGCAGCTCGGATCGTGCACATGACCCAGCATCAAGCTGTTTAATTCCCCTTCCCAGAGAGGGCCACAATCAGCCCCTCAGGTCCTTCACATCCACCTGAGATGGACAGATTTTCTCTCTTGGTGGCATCACCTGTGAGCAGTCCAAAATCCCACATCATAGGGCAAGGGAGAATCAGAAGAAGCTCCTTCTGCAACATATGAGGAGCCCATTCCTGTAGCTGAACTAAGACGTTGGCACAGTTTTGCTTCTTCCAAGATCAACAGGTCTCAGCAGAGACCATCTGAGCAGCTTGCAGGGTGCATGTGAGCTGCCTGCAATCAGTCCAACCACAGGAGGGGATGAAATTTGGCAGAAGAGGGGAACTGCCTGCACAAGCTGGAAGCCCCAGCTCCAGGGGTCTCAACTGCACCAAGACCCTCTGATGGACCCCCATGCAGGACAGCAACACTGATGCAGTGCCTGGAGAGGGGACCACTGGCCTCCAGCCCACTCCTGTGCTCTGCCAGCACCAGCTGCTGCTTCAAACTGGAAAGCATAGCTGGAGAGGTTTCAAAAAAAGTTGCCTGGGGTTTGCTCCACCTTGGGCAAACCAACTGTGTTGCTGCGATGCAGCAGACAGCTGGAGGCGATCAGAGCTGAGCAGGTTACTCGAGGTGGCTCTTGTGAGTGGGGCGAGTGCTGTGAAGCAGCTCCCAAACTGAAAATCTTTTAATGCGCACGTTGACCCAGGACTTTCCAAAGACAACTGCTCTGCCCCTGCCCCTGGCTGCAGATAGGTCTGGCATAGACTCCTGCCCTCCTCACCTCCAGCCGACGGATGATTTCCCGGAGTGGAAGAGCTGATTCATTTCCACCGATGAAAGTGGTTGTGGGCAAGTGGAAAACTTTGTCGAGGTCAGATTCATCCAGACCGTAAAAGCCTGCAGGATTTGTCATGGGTGGGACAAGCCAGAGAAAGAAGGAAGGAAGAGGGACGGGGATGCCGTCACATGGGGACCAGGTGCATTTGGGAGAGGTGGGGAAGGGACAAAAAAAAGCAGCATAAAAAAAATAATAAGCATGAAGGAGGTTTATATGGATAAAAACCAAGCCATAATTAAACAAAAAGACATTAAGCACAGAACAATGAGTTATTACAGAAGGCACCACAGGAAATGAACCACAAAGCAATGTATATGCATGGGAATGGGCAATTAAAATCCAGTCCAGCGTGAGTCAGGGAGTTTGGAGCCCCAAGAACACAAAAAGTACACCACAAATTATAACAGAGGGGAGAGAAAAGAAACAGGAATTGAGGAGTCGCTGAGCACACTGGAGGTGTTGGCACATGGTGGGAATTAAAAATGGAGTCAACACAGAGAAGCAAAGAGTTAAAACACACACAACCGAACAGACAAAACCCCAAGGAGGGAGAGATAGAGAAGCAAGAAAGAAAAGCCAACAGGGCTCTGACGGACTCTCCTGAATAGCTCAGCCCGGGAGCAGGGTGGCCAGCAGCCACTCAGGGGTTTGCCTGCCCCGCTACCCTTTCACCCCAATAAACAGCTTTTTAATTAGAGCATTTGCCTAGCTCTGCTCAGCAAAACTCCTCCCTTTGGTGCTGGCAGCTAATGGTTTGGAGGCAGCTCATACTCATGGTATGGGGGCTATGGGGAGCTGGCCTGGGCCTGGAGAGGGGCCGAGCGGGCTTCAAGATCTGGAGGTTGGGATTCAGGGCTGCAGGTGAGTCCTGCTGTACCCCAAAGCCATTAGAGGTGCCTCACTACCCACTGAAATCCATGGTTGTCTTTGGGGAAACTGAGGCATGGAGGAGGAGGGACAGCGCTGGCCTCGCTGAACTGATGCAGAAAGGCAGAAGCAGGGCCAGGAACTGGGGAGTCCGAGGACCCTTCTGAAGCAAGAGCTTGGATGAAGGGGTGGGTCTACAGCCCTGGCACCTCTCTCGGGCTCCTGCTCATCCCTCCCACACTCCAAACAAGGCCTGGTCCCAAGGTGCTTCCTAAACCCCAGGCAGGAGCTGCAGAGGAGACACATACCACTACTCCTCCCAGCTTCCTCCAAACCAGCCCAGAACCCCATCTGGGGGTTCTTTCAGAGAGGGGATGTGGAACGCCATCTAAACACTGCAGGGCAGTGTAACCCACCATCCTCATGGAATGGGAGGCAAAAACTAGCCCCTCAATGACTGGCCCCTTCCTTGAACTTCATCTTAGAAGTCTATCCCTTGCTGTCTGGTCAGGAATAGACAGTGAGCTGTAGACAGCCCGATCCCTGGAAGTGTTCAATGCCAGGTTTGGAGCAACCTGGCCTAGTGGACTGGATGGTATGAAAGGCCCCTTCCAGCCTAAGCCAATCTGTGATTCCATGATGACATGGCTCATCCCTGTGCAGCCTTGAGGGGCAATTCCAGAGACTGGGAACACTCCAGTCAGCCTGTAGTGGACATGTTCCTGGCTGCCACTGCTGTCCTGTCGCCTTGTTTACTATAAGCCTTCTGTTTTTAACCTTGGAGTCAGATATTTTCTCACAGTTTTATGTAAATAGAGCCGATGTTTACTTAACGGTATTTTCTGTTTTTCATTCCTTTTGTGATATGACCAGTTGGATGGGCACCTTTCTTCTCCAGTGAAGATGGAGAAGGAAGTGACATGCTCTCCAATCCCTTGTAGTATTGGAATGTGGATAAGAATAATGTAGTGTCAATAAATCGACGTCATTTGCTCCTTTCTGCTGAACCTGGCAGGTGTCAGAGCCTCTTTATTGTGTCTCCACGGACACACTGACCATCCCCTCTGCTGCTCCCACCACCCCTCCTAGACAGCAGAGTCCCAGGAGAGGGAATGAAGCCAGGCCCCAGCAGCTCCACTCCGGAGCTATGCCTAGGAACACTGAACCAGGCAGGAGTTGAGAGTTTGGCCCCATGTCTCTGGGGCTTCTCTTTGGTTCCCATGTAAACAGAAATCCTGGAGAGAGGCAGCAGGGAGCACCCCACACAAACAGCCTGTTGAAGGGTTTCAGGGAATCCTCAGTAGTTTGCTGAAGCTTGCAGACCTGCAGCACAGGGCTTTGGCTTGTTCTGCTGTGATGCTTTGAAGATGCTCTGGCACACTTTGGGGAGTATCAGATTTTACAAGGAGTTGTAGGACACCTAAGCATCTTTGCTTCTGCTTTGCTGCAGCCTGCCAGCTCTAACAACACTTGGTATTTATAGGCAGCAACACCATCGGATGGAGGAAGACGAGGGACGAGCTGCCAAATTTTCCCTGCGAGAAAACCAGGAGAAGGCAGCTTGGATTTTGAGGAGCCTTGAACCAGTGAGGGTGATTGAGGCCTTGTAAAATTAATATTCACAACAAAACAGGTACTCTAGCAAGCCAGGCATGCAAACACGGTATAGAAAAGGCCAGCAAGGCTCAAACTGAGGATTTCTACAAGGCAAAGTGTCACTAACCACACACCTACATCAAGACTTAGAGTCAAAATTAAAAATAAAACACGTCGCAAAACTCAGGAGTGGTGGGAGATGGGAGGGGTCCACTTTACCAGCTCAGTTCATGCCCAGAATAACCTATTCAAAGAGAGTCCTGCACTCCAGAGGGTTAAGGGCTCATTAATTGCATACCTCCTACTGTTAACACTCTCAGCCGCTCCTTGAACACTGCGAGGTCTGGGGGGGCAGGGAGGGGGGATGCAGAAAGGGAGAAGATAGAGAGACGCAGTCAAAGTTAGTAAAAAAGCCCTGGAACCATGAAAACTAGTCATGGAAAGCACAAGTCAAAAAAATACAGTATTTAAAATACAGTCAAAATCCATCAGAGGCAAAAGGGCAAGGATGGAGGATGACTACACACTAGGCAGAAGAGAAATCTTGGTGGGAAGTCTGATGAGAGGAGGGAGGAGTGGGAGGGGAAGGGTGGCATCAGACACTGGGGAGCAGTTGAGCTGCACAGTTTGAGATCTCCTCTCACACCTTGACGGGAGAGGGGGTGGTCTGGCATCTTCATCTGCCACGACCAAAAGCATCCTGCCAAGCTGCATCACAGGGAGCGGGACCCTCTGCAGAGCAGGGAGCTGCCTCCCACCAACACCTGCTCCAGAGGGTTTGCTCTGCTCGTGCTACTGGGAGGCTTTCAAGGTCAACCCAAGGAGGTAAGAGTGCTGCCTTTGCACAGAGGAGGAGGATTGGGGTGTTAACAAGCAGGCAGTTCATGAGGCAGGCATGCACAGCCGTCTCTTCTGGAGCATGCTCGGTGCGGGCCGGAGCGCCGGCACACTGGAGCACTGGGCAAGCATACAGCACCAGAGCTGCCTGCCCAGCTAGGTCAGGTGACCCAAGTGCCTCAATCTCACCTGCGTTACAAAAAGAGCCTTGGAAACACTTGGCCTTTGGGTCAGCAGGGAAAAACAGACACTTCCCCAAGGCGGGGAAAAGGAAGATGGGAGCACTTCAAGCCCAGCTCCCCACAGGGGCTTGCCTGGCTCTTCCTGAGCTGGAGGAGGATTTCCATCAATTCCCCTTGGCATGAGGCAGAGGCAGCTGCCTTCCACGGGGAGAGAGACAGACAGACACTTAGACACACACAGCCTTCCACACACCACCCAGATTTCAGTGTGCTAAGGTGCTATTTCTTTCTTTCTATTTGCAGGGTCATACTGAGCTCCTGTAGTCATCCTGTCCTTGTTTTACACACTTACCATGCCAGACCAGCTGCAGTGGAAGACCTGGATGAGATTACTTTGTTTTTTAAATAGAAAAGACAAGAGAAAAGGGAATTTAGTGGCCCCAGCCCCACCACTCCTCAGACTGAGTAGCCCTGGGCAGGTTTTCTCCCTCCGACATTTTCCCCAAAGACTGCACTGCTTAATCCAAAGAGAGCTTTCCAAACCAGAACCAAACCAGTTGCTAAACACAAGGCAATTGAGAAGAAGGATCAGTTTCTGAGATTAACCATCCAACTCCTTTGAATCACAGCACTGTCACTTAAACTGCTAGCAACAGCGATCACACCACAAAAGCTGACCTTTAAAGGACTTCACTGTTCAGAAAGAGGAAACAAGATTGTTTCCAAGTTTCAAAACCACTCCTGTTATTAACTGCCCTGCCAAGTGTCACCTACTCTTTCAAAGCAAAAAAAAAGCCAGCAGGATCTGCTTAGAAATTGGCTTTTTCTGCCACAAGCAGGCAACACCCAACCTTAGGCCCAGCTGGAGTTCTGTGTTCTGCACCACTGCAGCTCCTTCCCCACTTCCTGAACACTATTTGCAAGCTAAGTTCACCCAGTTACAGTTAGGATTGACCAAACGAGGTTTTCCAAGATAAGAATACCGAGGGAAAACCTACTCAGTAGAAATACTACTTACAGCAAGATAAAAAAAATCCTTTTGGACTCTAACCACCTGAGTCTGGGGTTCTACCACGAGACACAACCCCAGCAGGAGCTGGCAGCTGCCACCATTATATCTTGTCCTCAGGACTCATTATTTCCTATGAATTCATGGATTCCTGGGAAGCAAATCAACACCAGTAGCCACAATGACAGGTATTCTAATACGAAAGCCACAAAGGAACAGAGATTAAGCTTAAGGGCTTGCTCAGACCCATGCTGAGGTTCTGTCCAGCCAATGCCTATGGACTAGCCATGTCTGAATGCTTCCCACCACGGTGAGCCACACTGGGACACACTGCTTGGCTTGTGGCAACTCACCCCAGGGAAGCAGGAAAAATGGAGCCTGGACTGCTTCCCCCAGATGACGGCTGGCACTGCCAGGAAAGACTTGCTCTTGGATCACGTTGCGCTCTGAGTCCTCTGAAGCCAGGACATGGCTGGAACACACCTGGCTCCTGAGGAACCAGCAGACTCAGCAGCTCTCTGAGCTGACTTTCCCTCTGAACTGACCTTCCCCTGAAGCAGACCTGTGAGTTTAATGTACAAGTGGCGAGCAGTAACGAGCAGTGTCTCTCAAGGGTCTCTACTGGGATCAGTAGAGTTTCATTCCTCCATCAGTGACATGGACAGTGGAATGATGGGCACCCTCAACCCATCAGATGACACCACTGAATGTTGAGTGACATGCTGGAGGGACAGGATGCCATCCAGAGGGACTTGGACAGGCTGGAAGAGAGGGACTATGTGAACTTCATGAAGTTCAACTACGCCAAATGCAAGGGCTGGGGCAATCCCCAGTCCCAGCACAGATGGACGGACGGATGGACGGATGGATGGATGAAAAGCAGCTCTGTAGAGAAAGATGACTTTGAGGTCCTGGTGCATGAGAAGCTGGACATGAGCCGGCCACGTGCACTGACAACCCAGAAATTCATACATGTCCTGGGCTGCATCGGAAGCATGACCAGCAGGCTGGGGGCGAGGGGTGTTCTACCCCTCTGCTTCACTCAGGTGAGACCTCACCAGTGCTGCCTCCAGCACTGGGGTCCCCAGGGCAAGACAGACATAGACCTGCTGGAGCAAGTCCAGAGGAGGCCATGGAAGTGCTTGAAGGCCTGGAGCTTCTCTGCTATGGAGGCAGACTGGGAAAGCTGGGAGTGTCAAGCCTGGAGGAGAGAAAGCTCCAGGAGATCCTGTTGTGACCTTACAGTGAATAAAGGGACTTACAGCAAAGGAGCAGAGAGACTTTTTACCAGGGTCTGCAGTGCCAGGACCGGGGACAAGGGTTGCACACTGATAAAGGGCATGGTTAGATTGGACAGAAGGAAGAAATCCTTCCCTGTGAGGGTGTTGAAGCCACCAGAGTAGCTGTGGATGCCACATCCCTGGAAATGTTCAAGGACAGGTTGAACAGAGCAACCTGGTCTAGTGGAAGGTGTCCTTGCCTGTGGCAGTGGGGTTAGACTAGGTGACCTATTAAGGTCTCTTCCAACCCAGACTACTCTGTGAGTCTACGACTTCGTGAGTAGCACGGTAACTCTGCTCCCCACACCTGGCTCCCTTTCCTGCTGAGCGACAGTTGTCACTGCCATCACTCACAGCTGACTCACCCTAGGTTTCATCCAGACCCAGCTCTACTCTCAAAAGGGATACATATCCACCAGGCATAAGGCTTCAGGGGTCTCCTCTCCTGTTCTGCTTCAGAACTGCAGTGCCCACAGCAGAGGCTAAAAACCCTGAGCTGGAAAAGCCTTTCCTCATTCTCTCCACTGCCAGCCATGCTAAGTGACTTCAAGTTCACCTAAAATTCTCCCTGCTTTCCTCACAGTACTGACTATGAGCACGTCTACTCCCACATCTGGGTTCACAGCCACCATCTCCGCACCTCTTGCCATCAAAATATCTCAGGCACACGACATGCTCCAAGCTGGAGCTGGACAGCTCCTGAGATTCAGCCTAGGCTTGGTCTTCCAGAGAAACATGTCAGAGTCCAGACTGTGGGATGAAGCGGCTTCCTCATCATCCAGCGAACTGGTCCAATCAAAACCTACTCCCTTCCCTACCGCTCCTGGTACATGTAATCCTGTCGGAAGGTCCAGCAGGTCCAGGGCTGGTGTCCCTGTGCTGGCAGATGAATAAGGAATCAAGGCGGTTTACGTGCACCGTGCATTCTGATCGGCTGCTTCGATTGGCGAGGTTAGTAATCATCACTGCTGCTCTACTCTACGTTAGGAGCATGAGCATGCCTCTGGAGCACTCAGAGTGCCAGGGAACCACCCTGAGAAGCACCAGTGAGGTGAGAGAGTTCAGTAACCTCATCCTGGCTGGAAGAATGGTAGCAAACTACAGAAATTAGCTCTAAAGCACATGGAGAGGTGCTGGGTTTAAGCACTTTCAGATCAGGATTTCAAGTCCTGGGCACCACACACACTTCTGTACAACACTCATGCAGCTCTCACTCAAATGCATTGGGATTTCCACCTCTCCACTTGAACAGGAATGCATCCCAAAGCTTCCTTGTTATGATCACTAGTAGAGACTCATAGCTTAGTCTTGGAAAAAAGGGCAGTTAAAGGATTTAGAGATGCTGCGGCAAACTGGAAGTTCAGGAGGGCAGCCTCAGCCCTGCAGAGATGAACCCAGGACATTCACCCCCAGCTCTGAGGGTCCCCAAGGGCAGCAAGAGGAGCTGAGAGAACAGACCTCCAGCTCTCACCAACACAAAACCTCTCTGCTTTGCATTTCCAGAAGATGCAATTGCTTCCAGCCCTTCTGGGTTTTTTACTTCCGGGTCAGCAAGATCAGTGATATCACTGATTGTCACTGGTTGAAGAAACATGAGCTGAGTACTGGGGTGACAGCTAGAGGGTGGCAGGACTGCACTGCTGCTGCTGCCGGCAACTACAATTTCAGAGTGATCATTACTAAGGAAACTTCAGACCCCCAACCTGTGAAGCAATCTACCTACGAAGCTGTGAAAGAGAGGGGAGCTCAAGCAATGCAGCACCAACTGCTCTCAAAGCCCTCACCCAGTTTGTCTGTGGATGTGATAATATCGGCTGGAAGGGAGGAGTCCAGATCTGCATCCAAGATGCCCAGTGGATCAAGTTGTGCTACATGATGCCCTCGAATCTATGAAATGCACCGGGAATGGAAAGGAGAACAGGAACCAAAAGGGAGAGAAAAACAAAAGAGGGGAGGGGTAAAAAAGTTAAATTACATTAGAATTAATTTGCAGAGTAATTCTCACCGACGTTTGGAGAAACAGTTACTGGTGCATCATCAAAATTTACACAACTAATGCCGAGAGGATCAAGCTTTGCAATGTGGTGACCCCTGACCTGGAAGCAACAACACAGATTAGTCATTAAAACAAGTTAATTGAAGAAACATTCCTGGAAAAAAAAAAAGTTAAAAAATTTCATTCAGAGTTTCCCTCTTTATATCTTCTGCAGAGCTACCCTGATTCTAGCTGCAGCTGAAGCATGGAGAAGTTGGGTTTAGTGTTACCTACAGCACATAGGAGAGTACCAGCAGCCATCAGGACTGCTCTGCTCTACCTGACACCAGGTTTGGCAGGGGTACGGGGGGATAGCAAGCTCCTACACAGCAGAGATGAGGTCTAAGGGTCTCCTGATGCTTTCCCAGCATCCAACACGAGCAGCTCCTCTCTACAGATGCAGTAACTTCACACTGATGGTCTCCTCCTAAGGATCACAGGCACATGAAGAGGCAATTTGCCCAGAGAAGCTGTGGCTGCCCCATCCCTGGCAGTGTTCAAGGCCAGGTTGGATGGGGCTTGTGGCGCAACTTGGAAGGTTGCAGTAGGTGTCCCTGCCTGTGGCAGGAGGGCAGCAGGGTGGAACAAGATAAGCTTTAAGGACCCTTCTAATACAATTCCATATTCTGGAATTATACGAATTTTCCATATTTTTGGCAGATATAGGTGTTCTCTTGCCAACAGGGCAGAGAAAACAGGTGTTTTCCACCAGCAGCAGTAGCTCCTGAAAGGCCAAGGAATGTGCCTGAGGAACATTTGCCCAGCTGTGCAGCAGGTCACAGCATCCCTCTGGAGAGAGGAGCCCACGGCAGAACCCAGAGCGCTCTCTTGTGAAGGGCCAGGTGTGGAAATAACAAAGGGCTCTTGCACCAAGGGAGTCCCAACAGCTCCTGGCAGCAGCAGTCAGGCCAGGAATTCCTATGCCGGGTCTGAATCCACATTGGGTGCCACAGAGAACAACCGGAGGTGATGAGAAGTTCTGGGTTTTTGCTGCCACAGAGGTAGGTACCCATGGACAGATCCCACACATCTCACTGGGCAAACTCAGGTCATCTTGGTGGCCAGCACTCTCCAGCTGGTGAGCCATGGGTTATTCCTTGACAGCTTCAGGCTCAGCGATGCTGGGAATGGGGCAGGAAATACAACTGTCAAGATACAGGGTGCAGAGCCTTCCTTGCAAGCAATACCCTGGGCATCAAATCTGCTACCAGTTAGGAAAAGTACTCAAATACAAGTGGATTACTAAACCTCTTGTACAAACCAGACACATTGATCTGACCTTATTTACCAGAAGGGACTCCCATTCAGAGCATCCCACAGGGATTTTAGGATGAGATTTTTGTGGTTTTACTAGCCCAGGAGTCTGAAATCAGCCATCAGCATTAAGGCAAACTGTAAAGAAAGCACCATTACCCCCTGCTCTCTGCAGGGCCAGGTGACACCATAGCCCTGAGCACTGATGGCCACAGGAAAGCTCCTCTGGGCCAGTTCTGTCTGCGAACTATTTGCTTGTCCATCTTGCAGCAAAGCACAGGGGTGAGCCCATCACACAGCAGTCAGCAGGATGGAAGCTCACCATGCTGCTCCCCATGGCCAGGATGCTCTCAGTGGAACCAGGAGGCTACTTAGTCCAGCAAACAGCTTTGAGCTGAGGACACCTGGTGGCTTTCAGATTACCTCAGCTGTTTACAGGTACACAGAAGATCCTCAAATCAATGTGGGAGCAAAGAAAACACCTCTTTCCCCACAGGAGCTATGCTGTTTGTTAGCGTCCACATGCAACACAAGCCAAAACAAGGAACAAGAAAGATGGTCCAAGGGCTGGAGCCTCTCTGCTCTGGAGTCAGGCTGGGAGAGCTGGAGGTGTTCAGCCTGGAGAAGAGAAGGCTCCAGGGAGATCGTGGAGCCCATTCCAGTGCCTAAAGAGAGCTGGGGAGGGACTTCGGACAAGGGCTTGGAGGAACAGGACACGGGGGAATGGCTTCCCACTGCCAGAGGGCAGGGTTAGATGGGGTATTGGGAAGAAATTCTTCCCTGTGAGTGTGGTGAAGCCCTGGCACAGGTTGCCCAGGGAAGCTGTGGCTGCCCCATCCCTGGAAGTGTTCAAGGCCAGCTTGGTCCAGGCTTGGAGTAACCTGGCATAGTGGAAGGTGTCCCTGCCCATGCCAGGGGGTGGGAACAAGATGGTCTGTAAGGCCTCTGCCAAGGCAAACCACTCTGCAAATCAAAATTAATCATGACTTGGACATGCAAACACAGTTGTAATTAAGGAGCCATCAGTGATGCTGCAGCAGAGTAGTCATTGCTCACCTATAATTACGGGGAAAACCAAGCTCGATCCAAGTAAGAAATTATTGTGTGATGTTTTAAGTAGGTTACCAATCACAGGCAGCGTTTCCTTCACCTTCCTACTCTTTCATACCTCCATGCACTGTCCTCAGCTTCCCCACCTGGACATCCTGCTGCAGCTACAGCCCTACTGTGACACCAAGGCAGGGAGGGAGGTGGATTTTTCACTACCGACAGCTTAGAAAAATACATCCAAGAGCCATCATCTTCCTGCGCTGCCATTCAGAGCCTGAAGAAGAGATGGGCATACTGAAGAGGTTATGGATTTTGTGTTCAAATCAGACTTTGAGCTTCTGCCTCCAACTACATCAGTCACTGCATGTTCAAACTCAGTGTCTGCCCGCTTGTTCCACTGGCAGGGGCTGCCTGAGAGCTGGTAGGGTGGTCATCTCTCATGAAATCTGCCATGCAGGTCCTCACAAACAGGTCCTGATGCAGTTGCAGAGGCAGGCAGGGCAGGGGCACTATCTTGGAGCCAGAGAGCAGGGCCAAGGCTGGGCAGACCTTTGGACTCGCCCAGTGCTACAGTTCCTGCCGTAACTTATAGCCTTTTACACTGGATTTTCCCCATACCTCAGCAGGAACACAACTGCACAGCACTGCAAGTGCTTCATCACAGGAACAGGTGAGAAGCTCACAGTCACAACTGCACAGCATCTGGGTTCATTAACTTCTCACCACAGCCCCCATAATTACAGCCCCCATACTTGATAAACCAGAGCACAACAAGAAGTGAAAGGCTAACACAGATGTAGAAACACATTTAAATGTTCTCCTGAGTTAAAATACTTGCTGGCCTTTCCCCAGCCAGAGGATGTTTCTTTCCGGCTGCAAAGTCGTATCTCCCAGAAGGCTGACTTGGCAGCATTGGTCTAAGCTGCAGCCCAGCAGCACCAGAGGCCTCTTTCACGTTGCAAATCAATGGAAATGTTTCCTAAGCTTTTATTTTAGGACCTTGGAAGTTCTGTCAGCAACAGGGGGGAAGCAGCATGGGTGCTCCATGCCACTGCTAAGCATGGCAGGAGCCCATGGCACAGGAGCAGCATTCCAGAAGGCAGCAAACTACCCTGTGTGGAGAAGACCTCCCACTCCCTGCCACCCTGTTTGGATGACAATAGCTTTAATCTTCCTATTGTCCAGCAAAGCATCAGCGGAGCTCCTGCGCAAACAGATCAGCTGCTCCTATTCCAAACCAGGCAGCCCAGCTCTCACCCTGCGTGCTCTCCATGCAAACACGTGCATCATTCGCACTAACTCCAGCCCACCTCAGCCATCGCAAGCCCCCCTACAAAGGACGCGACCCTCCTCGGCACAAAGTCCCCTTACCTGATATGCCCTGATGAGAGATTGCACTGCAAGATGGTCCTCCACCAGTTTATCCACGTTAGGCTGTGCCTGAACCAGGGACTGGGCTTGGGACAGGGTGGAGAGGCTGGTAGTCAGTGGAGGGGGGCTTTGGTAAGCAGTGCCTGGAGCAGCTCCAGCATTGGCGTTGCGAAAAAAGATGTCCCATGACTAGGAAAAAGGAAAGAAGAAAGGTGACCAGGGTCATCACTTGCAGCCCAAACACCTCTTCAGTCGAGGTTACGGAGGTCTCAGCTCTGCTGCCAAAGCAGGGGACAGAGCTGCCTCCTCCCCTGTACCTCAGCTCCATACTGCCACTGCTGAAGGAACCCACCTGCCTTGAACAAAAGAGCACTAAAGCTCTCCCGCTATTCCAGCTACATCACTATCCCACTTCCCATCCATCTGGATTGTTTCTTTTGGTATGAGGCCAACGCCAGAGCCACCCCTCCCTTGGCAGTGGCACCCAGGGCACGACACAGTGATACCCCATCCCTTGGCTCTGCTCTCGGAACCGCTGCTCTGAGCAACGAGCCCCAGTCTGGACTTCCAGCTCATTTCCCTCTCCCCAGGGGAAGCCACTGCCCTCTAAATACCCACAATATGTTCTGAAAAATATTTTGGCCTTGTAATCAAATACACCTCTTCCTCCTTCCACAGTCTGAGTGGCCTGAGACCTAAATCCCAGCATAAGCTGGGTCGTTCAGCCCTCAACCAGCAATGTTTTTCTATCTCTTCTTCAACTTTTCCCCATCTTTTTGGTGACACCAATGCCAGCACTATGGAGGTACTCCCATACCAGCTCTCCCATGCCCAGAATGAGGCAGCTGCCAACAGGCTCTGCTCCTGTTCCCTCTGCAGATGGGCACTTCTAGGTGTTAAGAAAACAAATCAAAACACTGGAAAAAAGCCCTTGACAGACTTGGTGTACTCTCATAATTTTCCAGCACTGTCTGAAAAACCTGGAAGTGTCCCAGGCCAAACCCAAGTTAACCTGTCTCCTTGCAGAAGCACCAACAGATCCGGGGAAGGAGAGAGCCTGGCCAAACAAAGTCCAAGCCACATCCTCCCATCACACTTGCGCCTCGTCTCATGGGCCACCAAATGATGGCAAAGGATGAGGGCACAGCAGAACAGCAGCTGTGTGCCAGCACAGACCCAGGAAGCTAGCTAGAGCAAACAAATCCCGTGGGAGTTGCATGCTGGTTTCAGCCCAAGTGTCTCTACACCGACTGGGCATCCTGCACCTTGGAGAGCACCAAACACCACCTTAGCGATCGGAGATGGGTGAAGCCCAGCCATCCCCAGAGTGTTTAAATCAAGTAGAAAAGTGCCCTCAAAGCAGGGGTTGTTTGGGGCAGAAAACAGTTTTTGTCCCCTGGAAGCAGGGTGGAGACGACTGAAAACCTGCTCTTTGCTGGAGCTGCCTCAGTTCAGCTGTCACCCCTGGAGCTCCTCCAGCTGCAGCACCCATCACATGTCCCAGGAAAGTATTTCCAGTCCCAATTTACCCAAGCACCCCATCGCCCCATCACATGACTGCACAAGGTGAATAAATTTAGAAACAGGTCATGCTAAAGGAACATAAATAAAATCTGGAACATTTTGACACTTTAACTGATAAACAACCATTCCCCAAAGGGGAAAAAAAAAAGGAAGACAGAAAACACCCAATGCTGTTCTGACTGCTAAAGGAAATTAAGGGAAAAGAGGGAGAGCTGCTTTTTGTTCCATCCCTGCTCTTCTCTTCCCCAGGCTCACAGAGGACCTGGGTGTCCCCAAAGCCATCAGCTCCTGCAAACGGAGGGACATGCAGCCAGGGATGGGCTCTATGCCCTTGGGATGGAGAGGAACCTGCCTGGGTGCTTTACTCCGTGGTTTAAGGTTGTTTCGTGTACTGGCAAATAAAGACAGGCAAGAGAAAAGGAGCACATGTCAACCTGGGAGGGGGCTGGGGACAGGGACAGAGCCAGGGGGGTTGCCTTTATAACCTCCTCCCTTCTGCCATTCATACCTCTTCGAGTTGCAATTTGCTTCTGTTTTGGAAGAGAAAGTTCACTTTAAACTCTGCAAACAAGGTGTGTCATTGGCTGGGTGAGCTTGGGCACTTTCACTGAGTGCTTTATTGCTCCACAGAATGATGTCCAGATGCCACAGGGCAGGCTAGGGCCCTGATAAGTGCCATAAAAACATCAGCTTTCAACCTGCTGATGTGGTTTCGAATTCAAGAGAATCCAAGGGCCGTCCCATGGGTTTCTGGGGAGTACAGAGGTGCCTCTGGAGCTCACATCTCCCATGGGAGAGGCTGAACAGAGCCTAATCAGAGTTATCCTGCCTTATCACAGGAAGGAGAACTTTGCCTTAATCCAGCACTTGCCAAAGGTAACAGCAGTAATAAACTCATGGGGTTATTCCCCTCTGACTTCTCTGTGCCCGTGGCAGCTCTGTGAGTGCTCCACTCCCTTTTATACCCTGTATAGACACATACAGGATATAAGGTACATAGATACACATTTGGGGTACAAGAGAGCTCAGATTCAGGGCATTTTTAGACAGTCCCATAGCCACAACACATTAGCCTGGACTGACTTTCCCAGAGCTCTTCCATGCACTGGCAAAGCAGGATAGGTGACCCAGCTTCTGCCACACACCAGGATAGCTCAGGCTTTAGAAGGATCCTGAGCTCAGTTCTGTGAGTGGAGCTCAGCGCAGGCTCCTCTATTGGGAACAGCCCCAAACCAGCTCACCAAGCCAAACAAGCACCTTCTACGAGACTCAGCTCCTGTAGAAGGTTGTGGGCCCATACTGTCATGTCCCACTTTCCCAGTTTGGAGGTCAGGCATGCAAGCAAGGGGAGAGGGGTGACATTTCCCATCCACTGCAGGCATTGAGGGTGCTTCAGGCTGGGAGGTGCAGAAGGGACACACAGCTTCCACCTCCAGCGCAGGCTGCTTCCTGCTCCTTCCCCTGCCACGGGCTCCAGAAGCACCAACCCTGCTCAGCATGGTCTGCAGGTCTGGCAGCACCTCCTGCTCCAGCAGGGAGAAGAAGAGGAACATCAGAACTTAAGACTGAAGGAGGAGGAGTAGCCTGAACCAAATTTAGGGCAGGTAATCTTTGCTGAGAGCAGGCAGTCAAGCAGCAACCAGTGGGTTCATGCTATGCATATTGCTGTGTCCCTTATCAACCTAGACAAGGACCTTCAGTTTTCTAAGGTGTGATGGGGTCACCACTTTCAATTTAAAATCCCAAACACTGGCATGTTAAGGAGTCTGTGTTAAGGGCTGTTTCATGTACAGATCCATGGGGAGAGCTGGGTCCCTGTCCCCTGGTTCAACCCAAACTCCAGGGCTGCTGCTCAAGGAAGCTGAACCTACCCCAGGTATATGCAGGTACCACCCACCTGCAGCCACAGCTCTTTGGCCACTTTCCCTGAAGCATCCATGATGTTGCTTAGAGTATGGAGAAACAGTGTGGGCTGTGCCAAGCACCCAAGCTGGTCAAACAGGAGGCAGGAAGATGGTGTCCCCACATCCAAGGGATGCAGTCCAGGAGCAAGCAGCACTGACCCTGTGGCAGCCCACTGGCACCCATCCCCCATGCCCTCACCTCCCTTTTCTCCCACTCTGCCCTAATTTTTGGTTTTTTGGCCAAAATTTTTATTACTCTATTATCCAACTCTGCTCATTGGACTTGGAAACTGGAGTTCAGCTAAAGGATTCCATGCAGAAAATGCCCTAAAATAATCTATTTTTTACCTTCCCTATTTTAAGCAAGCACTAAAGCTTGTTCTGCAGTTTGAACCCCTGGTGTCTACAAGGAGGAAATGGATTCAGTGTGCTCAGCTGGGACCACCACACCAGCTGGAAGCCTCAGAGGTTTTTGGTGACAACAGCAAGGACACCCCAGCTCTTCCCACTTGAATGTGTTCCTCCCTAGTGGGATACAGCACAGCGAGGAGCAGCTGGTCTCTGTGCTACACAGGGACAGAAAAACCTCAGCCAGGTCCCTGTGACAGCCTGACCCATTTCAAGAGCTCCACCCTAGGACCTGACCCTCCATCTGGCAGGATGGAGGCCATCACTTATCAAGGACAGGAGTGGCACTCTCCTCCCCCGGGAGGGCATACAGGCTGCGATGAAGACTGCGAGCCAACATGACCAGAGACGGCCACAAGCCCAGCCCGAGCACAGCAGCTCAGCATCCCACCAGGAGCAGGGGACCCATGAAAAAGTGCAGAGAGGACAAAGGAGCACAGAGAGGACAAAGGAGTGCAGAGAGGAGCTGGGAAGGAATCTTGGTAAACAGGTCACTGGAACAAGGCAGAGTTCACATAAGAGACTAGGCCAGAATGAGGCAAAGTGCACCAGGAAGCACCGGCAAAGTCCACATCAACACACGCATCAAGCCCACCAGAAGTTCTGGGACCTGGAGCTGGATTTTGTAGGATCACAGAATGGTTTAGGTTAGAAGGGACACTCAAAGGTCATATAGTCCCATCTCCCAACTCCAACCCCTTTCTGTCAAACAGGACTCCAGCTTGCTTTTGTTGGAAAAGCAGTCCCTAAGACTTGCTTTTTCCATCACGAGTCTCAGGTTTGCTTCCTGGAAATGGCAAGACCCCATTTAATTTAATTTCATACACTGATCTTCCTGCTGTCACAAACAAGTCCCAGCCATGTAGGAGGAAAAATCCTATGTCAATTACTGCACTGCTCTCTGAGCACTGGAAGTACTTCCAGACATACTGATTTCCAGGGGATCAGTCACCCAGAAATCACACACTTACAATTCTTCACCATAAACACGGGACTTGGGGCCTGGAGAGGTGGTGAAAGCTCCACCCTTATAGGGGCTCAAAACCTGACTGCACAAGGCCCCAGGTGACCTGCTCTAGCCATGGAGGTGGATGTCACCAACAAGCTAGAGGCCACCTCCAAGCTGGATGCCAGGGCAGAAACTCCAAAGTCTCCTTCCAACCTAAATTCTCCAACTTCTTCAAGCCAAGTGTGCAAATGCCCTGCCTACCTACAGACAGGCTGACGAGCCACATTAATGAGGAGACAAGACCAGAGGCAAACCAGAGGTCCAGCCACAGGACCCAAATTCACTTCCCAGCCAGCTTCCATGGTCAATCTTGATCTTTACTCTCATATCCACTCGGAGTGACTTTCAAGACTGTCCAGAGTCTGGAATCAAAGAGCTGGCATCATACCATGACTCTCTGCCAAAGACATGATTGTGACTATTGCTGGGACAAGGTGGTGTAATCCTCACTTGTTTTTAAATCAAGCTACAGTATTTAAAGCTCACGGCTTTTAATTCAATATCCCACCTCTGACGGAGGGGTTGTACCATGCGCTTGGGCAGCTTTCAACTCACTATTTGGCAAAGAATACAACCAAACTAAGATGTTTCGTGATTTCTGAGTCTATAGGGGTTTTTTTCAGCCACCTGTTTCCCTCCAAAGAAGCATGAAGTCAGCATTTTTGTGAAAATCCTACGTTAAGAACTTTTTAGCACCTTCATTTTGGATGAGTGGGATCAGTGCCATTGAAAATACATCAACACTGCCATGAGTGCTGGGGCATAGGATTCTTTATACCCCTGATTGCTCATTCACTCATTCTATCCTGGTCTGCACATGACTCATGAATAAAGAAAATCCCTGCTCCACATCAGGACATGTCCAAAACTGGCCTAAAAACCCCCTGGGTAATGCTGAGACTTAGTCAGCAGAGGAAAATTTTCCTTGTGAAACACTGGGGATGGGGAAAAACGCTGTCAGGTTTCAGAACTCCTCCTCCCAGCTGAGCTGTCACCTGCTGGGTTCAGCCTTGCTGGAAGAGCTTCAGGGATCCAGATCAGGACAGACCTCTGCACATACTGCCCACAGCTGGATTGCTTTCCCAGTTTTAAGTTCAGGAGGACCTGGTGTGAATTCCTCTGGTTACCTGACCCTGTCCCCCTCCCAGTCTGTAGATCAGCAGTCTGGCTTTACAAACACAAGCTCAAAGTCAAGCTTAGCTTCTGCCCCAACACAGAACAACACCCGTGCCTGAAACAAAAAGGAAACCAGACACGATGTGGAGAAAACCCTCCTTGTCCCTTTTCCCCATCCTCCACTCCAGAATAAACCCTCTTGATGAGCCACCAGAGATGGAAAAAACACAGCATTGTGAGCTTGCTACAAGTGGATTCCCAGAAGCCATTCCTTATATCCGCTTGTGATCCAGGATGCTGCCCGTGTCCCAAGCCCACGGCGTTCCCTCTTGAACAGAAAAAGCTCCTCTTGGCTCTTGCTCAAGGAATCACTGCTGTTTCTTTCGGGCAAAGTGAGGCAGGACCATCCACAGACATCCGGCCCCCACAGATGAATTCACTCCTCCTCAAGAGGTGGCACTTACCTGCACCCACTGCTCAGACACACCGACAAGTGAAGGTGATGTCCTGGCAAGGTTGATCCTTACCTTATGTACACTTTTGGGATTTTCCAGCCAAGCATAATACATTTCCTCCACATAGTTTGAACTAGTCCCACTCAGAAATGGTTCGGCAGCCACCGGCGCACTGTAGCACCTGAGCTGTTGGAATGTCCTGGGTGCTGCCGGTCTGTGTTGGGAAATTGTCTTTACAGTCTGTGAGGCCGTCAACGGCCTCAGCTTTGCCGCACAAGTCCTTAAGTTAAGCATTTTTGTCCTGTTGCCTCACACAAGTTCCTGTTGAGAGAGAACAGAAAAGTGGGTAACAAATTACTGCAGGAGAGCACTGAACAGAGACCACCCCCTCCCCTGAGCATGGAGAACTGATCTCAGGTTCAGTTTTTATTTTGGCCTAATCCATCCACCCTGTCCCACAGCCAGGTGCCTCATGGCTTGGAAATGCAGTTTTCACTCAGTACACTTGGCATGGCCAGGTCTGCCTCTCCTATCCCTGGCAGATGGCATCATCATCTCCCCTGTCACAACAGCATGAAGCAAATTTGCTCAGTGGGTACCCAACAACGGCCTCGAATGAGCTGCTGCACACCAAAGCCACCCATATCTCTTGATTTCAGCTTCTTTCATCACTCTCCCTCCCAGGTAGGTCTGGGCTTCAAATTCTGTGACCACTCTGCTTGGCCGAGGTTTTCTTCTTCTTGGTTTGTTGTGACATGCACCAAGATAATGCTGGGAAGAAACCGTCTACGGGGAAAATCGCTTGCAAAGTAGGGGTGTAGTAGTGCAAAGCACTTGAGAAGTGGGCTCCAGGACAGACTGCTTCTTCTCAAAAGCCCAGACCCAAGAATGTCAATGCAGATGAAAGACCCAGAGAGGGGCTCTCCCCTGCTCAGAGAACCCAGAAAAGTAACCCAGAGCTGGTGTGGGACCTTTGAGAGGTCCCACTTTGCAGTTTTCACTAGGGCATGTACTGGGAGGCCTGGGGTTAGCCAGGGCATTGGCCACAGGGTCAGCCATGGGGTTTAAACACATCCAACCAAGCACTGCAGCCCATGGAAAGCACTGGAGCAGGATCATCCTGAAGGAAGTGCAGGCACTTGGAGCAGCTCTTCTTGGAGCTGCCCTTTCCACCCAGCTCCTCCTGCCAAGAGGCAGGACTCAAGGCTAGAGGTGACCCAGCTGGCTGGTTTCCATATCCCAGACCAGTTTAACGAGCAGCAGCCCAATGTCAAAGCAGTTATCATGTGCTCACCAGATTAAAATGAAATTTCACAAGGGACTAGAGAAAACAACACACCTTCATGGCCAGCATTTTGCTAGCCAGCCTTCCAGGTCTGTCTTGCTGAATCTAGTTCAGACACTGATCTCTTCTCCGTAGTGATCAGTAACAGCACCCGAGGGTTGTGTCAGGGGAGGTTTAGGTTAGATATTAGAAAAAGGTTCTTCACCCAGAGGGTGTTTGGGCACTGGAACAGACTCCCCAAGGAAGTGAACAGACTCACCAAGCCTGACAAGAGTTCAAGAAGCGTTTAGACAATGCTCTCAGGCACAGGATGTGATTCTTGGGAATGGTCCAGTGCAGGGCCCGGAGCTGGACTTGATGATCCTTGTGGGTCCCTTTCAACTGAGCATATTCTGTGAGTCTGTAATTCTGGCGGCCAGGCATGACAGGGGCTACGCTTCCCATCACAAACCATAAGGTTTTGGTTCAAGCAGCCTGAGGAAGATCCAGAGTCTCCTGAATTCAGCCAAAGTGTCTGATAGATTTACTCACAGGAAAAAGGGAACCACTTGTCCCCTCCAACCTGCCCACAATCACACCTGGCAAGAAAGGTCAGCAGGTGCAGGACCACGAGTGCCACAGCACTGGGGATTCTCCCAGTTCACCCTCTTCAGATCTACAGAGCAAAACACACACAGGTATTTTATCTGAAAGGATGAGAAAGTCAGGGATGTTCAGCCTAGAGAAGAGAAGGCTCCAGAGAGACCTTAGAGACCCTCCCAGTCCCTAAAGGGGCTCCAAGAGAGCTGAGGAGGGACCTTAGACAAGGGCCTGGAACAACAGGTAAGCAGGGATTGGCTTCTCATTGCCAGAGGGCAGGGTTAGATGGGATATTGAGAGGAAATTCTTCGCTGTGAGGGTGGTGAGGCACTAGCACAGGTTGCCCAGAGAAGCTGTGGCTGCCTCATCCCTGGAAGTTCAAGGCCAGGTTGGATGGAGCTTGGAGCAACCTGGGATAGTGTAAGGTATCCCTGCCCATGGTAGGGGGGTGGAGCTGCATGATCTTTCAGGTCCCTTCCTACTCAAAGCATTCTATGATTCCGTGATACTTCAGAGAGTGAGCTGAATCAGGTGCCAGGAGACAGGCACGCATATGCCAGGGAAAAAGCTTTAGGACAGAAGCAGCAGCATCATCTCCAGTTTCATGTCCAGTTTCGGTGCTGTCACTCAGCAGCATCCAGTGATCTCTCTGGAAAACAGTGAGGTTAATGCCAGAGATTGACTCAAAGTGAACAGAACTAGCTGCTCTTTGAGAATCTCTTGCAGGAAGGGTTAGCTAGGAGCCTAGACAGAGACAAGACAAGCTTGGAGCTGGGATGATTGCAAGTTGGGTCAAAATAGAGAACCAGAAGCAAAGACGTAGGAAACCGAGTCTGAGATAAGGGATATCAGGGTCACACAGGAATGCAAAGGTCACACTGGGAGTGACGACTGAGGAGAGTGCAGAGGGGCAGCCAGTCACAGCCCAAACCTCATCAAAAGGTCAAACCTCAGGAATACCCACAACAGATGACGGCCCAGAGTGCACCAATAAGCAGATTAAAGTGCTAAATGTGACCCACCCGCAGTCGGGATGGAGACGTCAGCCTAGATGGCGGGTACTTGCGAATGACTTGGGACTTAGGAATACTTCCTAGGTTAAAAACAGCATAAATTCCACTTTCCAGGAAGCGGCGGAGCCAGAGCCACCAGCTGCAGGCGCCGCTGATCCAGCACCGGGCACCTTCGGGCGCGCGGCAGGCGAGGGCCTCAGGGGGGGCAGGGGTCGGGGCAGACCCCCTGCGGCCGCTACACCGCCGACCCCGGCCCACCAGAGCCCCCCAGACATCTCCGGGAGGCGCCGCGGGCTCGGACGGCATTCCGCGCCCGGGCAAACGGAACGAAGCGGCCCCGCGGGGGGGCCCGGGGAGGCGCGCGGTAGCCTCGCGTGCCGGCGGGCGCGGGAAGGGGCAGNCACACTCCCGCCCCCCTCGCTTCCCTCCTCCCAGGCGCCCGGGCGGCGCCAAGGACACCGGGGCGCGACCGCGAGCTCCTGGCCCAGCGCGGCCCCCGGCGCGACCCCCACTCCGGCCCCGGCCCCCGGCCCTCCGGCCCGGCTGGGTCCGGCCCCACCGTCAGACCCTGCTGCGGAACCCACCGGCGCGTCCTTACGCCCCGCTCGTGGCCCTGGCTCTGACAGCAGCCCCGGCCACCGGTCCCGCCCCGCCCCTGCGTCATCACGTCGCGTCGCCCCACCCCTTTTGCCACGCCCCCCCATCCGGGCCCAATGCGGCTGCGCCGTCTGGCGTGGAACCGCGCGGCCGGGCCGGAGCGCGGGGCGGGGCAGGACAGGACAGGACAGGACCGGACCGGGGACTGGCCTGGGGTCCACTCTACGGTCTGGGAACCCCTAGCATGGCCAGAGAACTGTCTCACCACGGCCTGGAGACCCTTGGTATGGCCTGGCGACGCCCACCGTGGCCCACAACCCTTATCATGGCTTGGTGACCCTCCCCATGGCTTCAGGACCCCAACCGTGGCCTGGGGACCTCCACTGTGTCGTGGAGGACCCCTTGCCCTGGGGGGGCCTCAGGCCTTTGGGGATATCCCAGCAAGTGTGACAGCGAGCGGATGCTGAGCAGAGCACAGGAAGTGCTAAGGGAGCTCTGGGTTTCTGGCAATTTCCTGACAGTGAGTCATGGTGGTGCCAATCTCGGCCACAGGACCTGTGCAGGACTGGATGGCACTTTCAGGAAGTGAAACGGGTGCCAGGAAAACACCCCAACAGCCCAAGTCCACGCAAGCCCGGCCACGCACATCCCTGGCCCTCCCAGCATGGTGCAATCTCCAGCACACTGGATGGACATGAGGATGAGGAGTGTCCCTAAAAGCCGCGTCTCTGGGGGCCATGTCCCGAGGGAGGCATGAGTGGGCACAAGAAACCGAGGGGAGAGCAGGGTCCTGCACCCACTGGTGTTGGGGCAGTTGGGACAAGAGGGGTGACAGAGGCTGCACAGCTGGCCATGGCACCAGGCGTCTGGGCAGTGCAGGAGGAAGCTGTGGGGAAATGGTGGAGAGGCAGTGCTTGCACCACCAGCCACTTCCTGGGCAGCCACAATCCCCAGCCCTGACAACAGTGGGTGTCATCACAGCTGGGCTGGGGCTGGGATTGGGACTGGGGCTGGAGCTGGGGCTGGGTGAGTCCAACTCCCTGCTGGGTCAACCGAATGGTGGGCTGGCACATGGTCACATGTGCTAGTAAGCGCACGATAAAGGAAACTCTCACACCTGCTAGGTTCAGCAGAAAGAGGGAAAAGAGAGACTTTATTTACATTTCTCGTACTTCATAGGGTTCTCAACTCCACAAGGGATTGGAGGACATGTCACTTCCTCCTCAATCCCACTGCAGAAAAAGGATGCTCATCACACTTTCTCTTATCACAAAAGGAATGAAAAACAGAAAAGATGGTTAAATAAACATTGGCCATTATTTACATTAAAGTGTGTGAAAATCTCTGACTCCAAGGCTAAAACAGAAGGCTTTAGCAAAAAACAGAACAACAGTCACAGGCCCCACACATCAACCTTAAACACCCCCTCTGCTCTCTGCCCCACACACCAGCCTTTCAAGCATCCTTCAGCTCTCCCCCACGCCCCAGCTCCAGATCATTCCCTGCTCTGCCCCACACTCTGGTCCTGGAGCATTCCCTGCTCTGCTCCATGCTCCACTTCCCCATTGCACTGCTTGGGGGCAACCAACCCCCCCAGCCCTCCGGTCTCAACAGAGTAATTGGGCAAAACCGGGCATTGCGAAACCTGGAAATCCCACTCTGACAGCGCTTCCTTCTAGAGGCTCTTGAAAACCAGCCACACTGACACCAGGCTCAGAGAGCAGCCAAGCAACACTGCAGGCAGGACAGACAGGAGCAGGCAGCCAAGTGCCTCAGCAGTTTGCAGGTACTGTGAAGTCTCTGCCCAGGACTCTGCAGTCAGTGGCGGCAATGGCATTCGTTCCTGATTTGGACACACTGGAGAGCAGCAGGTAAGAATAGACATGCCGGAGAGGACTTTGGAGGTGTGATGCTGCATTCCTGACCCTGACTTCACCATCTCCCTTTGCCTTTCAGCCTGAGCGAGGAGACGTTGTATGGCCCCTACTGCCTCTGCCCACAGAAGGTAACACTGGGGCAGTGGGAGCGGTGGGGTCTATGTGGTATGGAAGCCAGGCTCTCACCCTGCATCCCCTTTCCTCTCCAGAAGCCCCGACTGGACTTGGAGGTGACATCACCTGGAGTGGGCATCCAGGTGACAGTGACAAAAGGACACCTTTCCAGGACCTTTCGCCAGGCTGCTGTCCTGGTGGTTGCTGTGACCAAGCTCCTAAAGCAGCCATCGCACAAGGACTTTGCCGATAGTGACCTTGGCAGCTTCTTGGATGATATTTTCGGTATGAGGGTGATGTCAGGGGTGTCAGCGCAGCCAGAGGATACTCTTTGGGGGATACTCTTGGACCTGGGAGCATCAGCATCCCCCTGACTGCCTCACTCCCCACAGAGCCCGTCTCCTTCCAGTGCATCAAGGGTAGTTATACTGGGGCACCCGTTTTCCGCTACACTCGATCCCAGTCCTTCGACATCCTGGACATTGACCACAAGTGCTTCGTACTGGAGTCACCCACCCAGCTGGTGGCCCTGCACCTGCAGGGACCTTCTGCTGGACGGAAAGGTGAGAGCAAACGGTCCCATCCCACTGTCCCTCTCCCCAAACCCAGGACCACCCAGGAGCCACCCCGCAATCCCAGGACCACCCATTTACCTGTCCCTTCTCTCTGCAGTGAAGCTCAACATTGCTCTGTACCGTCCCCAGTCATCGCAGGGCAGCCCAGGGTCTGGAAGGGTGCCAGTGGCATTGGGTATCAAGGGCTACCAGCTCTACATGTCATGTGTGATGAGTGGCACCAAGCCTGTGCTGCAGCTGGAGGTGAGCAGGGGGTCCCACCACTGTATCCTCTGTGGGGCTAGGGCCTCCATTCCACCTTGACTCCCGTTTAACCCCCCTGGCTATAGGAAGCTGACGTCAGGAGGGATATCGAGAGTGTGGAGCTGACCCGCTTCATTTTCTACCGCCTGGACAGCCCAGCTGAGGGGACCACCCGCTTCGAGTCAGCCGCCTTCCCCGGCTGGTTTGTTTGCACATCCCTGCAGCCCCGCCAGCCTGTCGGCATCACAAACACCCCAGACCAGGTGAACATTGCTACCTATGAGCTGAGCGGGCGCTGAGGAACCTGCAACAACCCAACTGGCAGTCACCGGTTTTCAGCCTGTATGTACTAAGTACAACCCCTTGGGACACAACCCCCTGCTCCATCTATTTCATGTGAAATAGCAACTCTGGGCCCCATGGGCTTGAGCCACCTCAATCTGTATTTATTTTTTTTATTATTTACTTATTTACTTATTTACTTATTTACTTATTTACTTATTTATTGTGTCTGCCCATTGCGTTTGTACTTATTTATTGTGCCCCCTTATTTATGATTGCTTTTAACTTGTATGTGAGTGGAGGTGGGAATAAAAGGTTTTCTAGGACACCATTGCTCAGCTTGTTGCTCATGGGTGATGGGGTTATGGATGGGAAAATCCTTCTGTTTTGGCTACTTTTTGGGTGAAAACCCAGGGAGTGGGAGGCCACCCCACAGCCCAGGAACCATCCTGACTTGGTCAGACCCATGCAGGACCCTCCACCACCCTGTCTCCATGCCCACACCACAGCTGAGAGGTGACTGGGGTGGGCATCCCATGGTGGATCCCCACCTGGAGCTGTCACCTCTGCCCCAGCTGCTGCCAGTACGTGGCATGGTGGGCCACAGCGCGGCAGGACCATGAGCGGCGTGGCATGGCATTACAGGGTGTGGCATGATATCATATAGTATGATGTGGTGTACCATATCATGCAGTTTCACACCACACCGTGCCTTATCATGTGGCACAGTATGGTGCAGCATAGCATGGCATGGTATGGTATTATGTGGCATTGTATGGCATGGCACGTGGTGGCCTGGTACAGTATGTCACGACATGTGTTGGCAATGAGCGCAAAGCCTGCCATTGCAGGGCCGGGCCCCGCCTGCCCCGCCCCTGTGGCTGCGGCCGCCATGGGGGCGCGTTGTCACCGCCCCCTACCCCCCTCAGCCAATAACGGAGCAAGAGCCGGCGTTTGGCTCTCTCCATTGGTCGGTTTGAAGAAGGCGGTGGTCAATAAATGCGGCGCGGCGGTTGTCGGAAGTGCCGGCGGTTGTGCTGAGGCAGAGCCCGTGATGGAGCGGGCGGGAGCCGTTGGTGAGGGGGCGGGAGCCCCGGCGCTAGGTCTGAGGGGTCCTGGTCCTGGGGGATGCGGACGGTCCAGGGGCTCTGTGGGGGCGGGGGAGAATGGAGCTATGAGGCCCTGCGATGCGGGGGTGCTGCGATTCTGGGGCAGGTACCTTGCGGGGAGGCCGCGAGTTCTGTGGGAGTGCTGGACTGGAGACGGGTAAAGACGGGCCTGTGGGGAGGGTGTCGGGGTGGCCTGGGGGGCTGCTGAGGCCTTGGGAGGGAGGCTGAGGGAGGATATCAGTGTGGGTGTGGGAACCCGCGGGAGGTGCCCACAAAACGGGCCCAGGGAGAAGGCAGTGTCGAAGGATTGGGGGCGTGTTGGGGGGTCATGCTGCTCTTGGGGCTCAGTGGAAGCCCCCCGCTTGCAGGGGGGGCTTGACATGTCTCTAAAGCCCACAGTGAGATGTGAGTGATCGGATGAGACTGGGAGAGTGTTAAGGGATGGGGGCCCTGGGGATGGGGTGATGCTGGACTCTGGCTGTGAGGTGCCCTGGTGCCGCAGCCAAACTGGGGGTGTCGGAAATATCCTTTGTCCTTCTGTTGAGACGCTCCTTGCTTTTCCCTCTTACTTGTGTTAGAAGAGGGGTTGGCTGCTAGTGGGTGCAGGCCTGCTGGATACACAGCTGAAATGGAATCATGGGCAGCATCTCCCCTTTTCTTCTGCAAACTGAGCCTTGCACAGTTGAGGTGTTGAGTGGCATTGCTCTGTGAGGGTCAGGAAGCTTAAGTGCCAGTGAGCCTCTGGACGATATCATGTGCGTGGGAATTTCTGGGAACAGCATTGCCAGGCTCCCCTGGCAGGGAGGTCGAGAGGTGTGAAACGTAGTTTGAGATTAACAGAAATCCAATGCCATGGGTACTCGTTCTTTGAGTACTGAGACTGTGCTGTGTGCACTGCATTTCCTGTCATCTCTCTGCAGAGCAACAGAGGAGCCGGCTGCAGAACTGCCAAGCAGCCAAGGAAAGGCTGAAATGCCCAAGTGCAAAGTAAGTTAGGAGGATGTTGGGCTTGGATGAGATGATATGTAAAGGTCTGACTGACTCTCCCCACTGGCCACTGTCTACCTTCCCTGGCCTGTGTACAAAGAACCAGCTCGTGCCAGGGCCTTGCTGTCTGGGCTCTACCCCCACAGCACCCTGGCACTGGTCTGTAGTTACTGGCAGCAGGAGCAAAGGGATGGTTTGAGTGCTGGCATTTCCCAGTGGTTGCTGGTGTCTCTTCTGTGTATTTTATGAGTCTCTGTGAAACTTTCTCATCTCAGCTCCTGGCTCTGGCAGAACAAGCCTTGCTGTTAAAAACTCAGATTTGGAAGCAGATCTCAATGAAAGGGTGATTGGAGTTTCACCACTGTTTTTTAATGGCAGCTTCCAGTGGCCTTTGGGATTTGCTAATATCAGGAAGGGGCGTTTTCAGTGCATCTGGCAGGAAAGTATGAAGAGAAGAAGCAGGATCAAGGAGCAAAAAGAGCAAACCAGTCCCTGTCGCCAGGCTCTGGGAAACACCACTACTGTAATAGAAATGAGAGAAGATTCATGACCTTTCTTTTTGGCATAGTGCAGCACTTTGGCAAAACAGAGGATGATCCCCTCACTCTCTTGGCTCTTTCTTACAGAAAAATACTTAATCTTAGCAGGCATTAATCTTCCCAGAGGGCTGAGCTGCTACCCTGGAGCAGAGGGATGGGAGAACTCCCCAGCTGGCTGCTGTCAGAGAGCTCCAGTCCTGTGAGGAGGAGGAGAGGACAGGAGTGTGGGAGCTGACAGTGGCCTGCCGTCCCATCTTCTTGCTTAGCTGCCAGTGCCTGGACAGCTGCAGGGCTTGTGGATCAGCTACACTGCAGTGAACCCTGGTCAGGACTCTCTGAGGCACCACTATGACCTGCAGTGTGGCAGCAGCATGACCTCAGCTGTCTGTGACACACAGGGAAATTTGGGAGCCTCCAAACCCCCTACCTGCCAGACCATCGCCTGCAGGAATAATTTTGGTTAGTTTTGTTGTCCATGGAAGTTTTGTGACAACCTTGGATGTTAATGGTTTGTGTTGCTTTTCTGTTGCCACACAAAAGAAAAAGAATTAATAGTATGGGGTAGTATTCCTTGAAAGGTTTTTGACTTCTGAAAGCTACTCCTAAGCTCCTGGGTCTGGGACAACCAGCAGTGGTTTAGATATTTAACTCTTTCTGCTTTTCTTATGGCTGATAAATAACCTGATAATTTGTTAAATAACCTGATAACTTGTTTGACTTTTACAGACCCTTTTTAAAGGACTGGAGTAATCACCTGAATCCACCCTTAGAACCAGTTTCTAAACTCAGGCATGTAAGTAGGCAGCTTTTGAGTCTTTCATGCTTTAAGTGAGTCTGGGCAGAACAGGGTTCCCTGTCGCAAATGAGTCTTTTATGGCTGCTTAAAGAATCACTGGCAAAGGTATCAGCAAAAGCAGGTTTAATACAAAAGTGAAAGCATGACAAAGTTCATTGTCAAGGTTCACTCGACTACTTACTGGATGGTTAATGCACATAGAGAAAAAGCAAGCTAAAATCTTAATCTAAAACCAAAACCAACTCAAAAATTATCTATGTGGAGGCTGGGGGAGTGGGGCAGGGGAAGGGAAGGATAAGGATAAAAAGGAATAAGGAAGGTCCTTTGAGTCACGAGATTCAGAGCAGACTGTCTTGCTAATCCGAGCACTGGACTTGACCAACAGTTTAGGCCTGAAGGTTTTAACAGCACTTAAGAGTACTTAATGAATAGGTTAAGTTAAACGATTTAACAAAGGATTCATATAGAATTTACTGTAGCACAACAGTAACTTGCTTACAGGCCTGACTTAAAAATCTAAAGTACTTAAGAACCAAGGAAAGCCACATTCATGGAACATTTGCTGTAGCATACTTACACACATATAGACCTAAAGAGTTTGTACAAGGTATATACCTGTGAAAAATTCCCCTCAAATTCAGTGAAGGACTCATGTTGATGCCTTTGTATCTTCTCAACAGGCAAAAGGTTGAGCTTTGGGGAGAGGGGATATCAGCCCAGGCTCTGTTGACATCATTCGCTGTTCCTCCAAGTACAGCAAACGTGAGAGTTTGCTAGCTCTGAGATGCCCCGCTCAGTGGGAGATGCTGGTCGCAGCCCACAGCAGTCCAAGAGAGCTCAAAGGGTCTCACTCAGGATCGCTGCTTATAGGGTCACAAGAGAATGTACTTTAGTCATAATAATTTTGCATCCTGGCTGCAATTCAGATCTGTAACTTGCTTTAAAAACCACATCCCCAAGTCAGGGTCGTGAGTTCCTGACTCCAAATGGGGGGCATACAACAGATGGCTAAATAGCTGGCAATGAGTCAACTAGTTATTTTTCAAAGGAGTTTAGCTTAGTTAGGAGTTTCAGTTTGGGAGACTGATCCTTTGCCCATGTCCTGGTGGGTGTTGTTATTGTTCTGTTGACAGCTGCTTTGTCTCATGACTGTCCCCTGGACCAGCTGTCAGGGTCTGACCAAGCTGTGCTCTCCTTGGAGCTGAGGGCTGCTTTGTCCTTCCAGGTTGACAAGAACCAGAAGGATGTTCTTGGGAACATGATGAAGGGTGCTCAAGGGGATGGCAAGCTTGGAGCCAAATCCACACAGTGCACTGGCCACACTGCTCAGCAGAAGCCTTCAAATACAACCCAGAGAGCAGCAGGGGTGCAGCCAGGGAACAATGCAAAGCTTCCTGCTTCTGCACAGACCAGAGGCAGGCTCCCACCTTCAAGCTCAGGTCACCTTAACCCAGAAAGGAACCAGAAGTCTGCACAGGAGACTGTCACTGCAGCAGCACCTCAGGTGGGAAGTGACCATCCCCCTCCTGGAGCACCTCGCTCCCTGAATGAGGGGCTGCAGGACAGGCTGGTCTGCCACAAGGAAAACCTCAGCCCACGAGCCTCCACACCCTCAGAGCTGATCAGAACTTTCCAATCTGATGGAAACAGTCTTGAGAAGAAGAGAGTCTTGGCCTGCAGGCAAAGCTCAGCCATAACATCAAGGCCTATTCTGGGTCCAAAAGACAGAATTAGTAACTGCCAGGCTAAGGAAGAGCTAGTTCTGAATAAATTCAGGAAAAGCCTGCCAGAGTCAAAGAGTGTATCTCAAAACAGAAGTATCAGAACTCAGCTGTTGCTGCCCTCTCAGTTCCTTCCTGCTTCTGATAATTTGCTACGTAAAAACCCAGGGACAAACCAGGGAAAAACTACTACAGTGAGGCAACCTGTAGGAAAGCCACCTGGCACAGCTCCAGGGGGAAGTCTTAAGAACCACAGCCAACCTCCCCCGGTGAGAAGATTTGCCACCAAGCCTCCCACCTTGGGCAAGCCCCAGGGGACCACAAACGTGAAATCCAGCCTGAATCCAGGTGTCACTTTGCCAAGGCCCATGGTTAAAGACGGGGTGGACAGGAAGGGCATGAAGGTGGTGCCTCCTGGACACACAGCAGCATCCCAAGGGACAGGCCACCCAAACCAGTCTCGCAGCATACACAACTCCAAAACTCATGTACTTGAGGATGATTTGAGAAGTAGGAGAGATGAGCTTAAACCAGAGCTGCCAAAGGCAAGTGGCATGCAGCCTAGGCGCATTCCAAGGATCCCATCAGCTGCGGATCGTAAGTAAGTGGCAGCTCTGGCCGCCTGGGTCCTGCCTCCAGGAAACAGCAGAGTTTAAAGGGTTTGACTGGATGAGCCAGCACCATCCTGCTGAAAACGGATTCCAAAGTCTTTTATCAGCAAAAGGTTGTTGGGAGGTTGACGCCCTGAAAAAGAAGGAGTAGGGGATGATGTTGGGTGGCACCCTGGGTTCCTCTCCCACCGATTCAGTAAGTGGAAGGAGAGTGTGTGGCCACTCTCCTGTTTCAGCCTTGAGGCTTATGCTTGAGAGTGTTTTCCTTTCCCAGTCTAGAGCTCAGATGTGTTTCTGAGACAGATATATTAGTTCTTTTGGAGCAGCTGAAGTTGGCTAAAGGGAGATTCCAAGGAAAAACAGCCAGCTCTTGCCAAGCTACTATCTTGGCTGGGGTGGTAACTGTGATCTCTTGGTCCTTGGACAGGAAACAGCTGGAGGAGTGGTTGGCATCCAAAGGCAAGAAGTACAAGCGGCCACCAATGGCGCTGCTTCAGAAGCAGGCCGTGAAGCCATCCTGCAGAAAGGTCAAAGCAAAGGAGAAGCAAGAGAATCCAGAGCAGCACTACCAAGCGGAGATCAACAACATATTAACTCAGTGCCTGAAGTTCGTTGAGGAGGTGGGAATGGGAAAGGAGCTGCTTGAACGAGCTTCTCCTCTCCTGGAGCATGCCAGGGGATGAGGGACATGTCCCTCCAGTAGCTAAGAGGGATTGGGAGCAAGTGTTCAGTTGCCAGAGGGGAAACACAGGAAAATAAAATTCCTCTGAAGTTATGGGTAGGCCAAAGGAATGTGGTGAGCTGTGCTGACAGGGTGAATGGAGAGGTATCCTGTTAAAAAGGACTGTTGTGGTTTAACCCTAGCCAGCAGCCAAGCCCCATTCAGCTGCTCATGCAGTTCTCCACCAGCCAGGACTGGGGAGAGAATCGTAAGGGTAAAAGCCAAAGAATTAATGGGTTGAGATAAAGACAATTTAATTGGGAAAGCAAAAGCTACGCACACAAGCAAAGCAAAACATTGACTCCCTACTTCCCATGGCCAGGCAGGTGTTCTGCCACCTCTAGGAGAGCAAGGCCTCATCACACGCAGTGGTGACTTGGAAAGACAAACAGCATCATTCCATATGTCGCCCCACTTTATATACTGAGTATAGGGTCCAGAATATATCTTTGGTCTGTTGGAGTCACCTCTACTGGCTGTGTCTCCTTTCAACTTCCCACAGATCCCCAGCATCCTTGACAGTATGACAGTAGAAAAAGTAGAAAAGGCCTTGGTGCTGTGTAAATCCTGCTCAGCAATAATGAAAATACCTCTTATCATCATTGTGTTTAGCACAAATCCCAAGCACACAGCCCCATACTAACCGTGGGGAAGGAAATTAATTCTGCTCCAGCCAAAGCCAGCATGGGCCTTCTGTGTGACACTGACGGTGTCCTGGAACCTGGCAGTGCAGTCTGCAGCAGCAGCCTGGGCTGATTGAGCCAGCTCGAGGTGGTGGGTGTCACAGCTTGAGGTATGGCCCTGGTGGGCAACAGTTGCTGGGAACACTGACTGCTAGCCCTGCTCGAGGATTTACTGGCCCCAGTTAATGCCAGCACTGGAGTCTATCCCTTGACCCCTCTGGAATACTAGACTCACTTATCCAAGGGGAAGACAGAGGCAGGACAGCTTTTATCTGCCGTGGTTATGTGGGAGACTTGCAAACCCAGACTTTTGAGGCCCTCCTCCTGGAGAGTGTTGGGAGCTGTGGTTAGGCACAGACTACTTCCTGATGCATACACTCATCCATGCCATGGACACCCTTCCCTTCTCCTTGCAGGGTGTCCCTGCAGAGGAGCTCTCAGCAGTGCTGTCCCATGTGCCCCAGGCAGAGAAATTTGCCAGATATTGGATCTGCCAAGCAAAGCTGCTGGCCCGGAGTGGCCCCTTTGACGTGTTGCAGCTGTACAGAGAAGCAGTCAGCGCTGGGGCTGAGGTGAGTGGGGAATGCCAGCACCCCTGTGTTCCCTGCCTCCACACTGGAGGGCTTCCTCGAGATCCAGGGGCCAGGTTTTGGAATGAGTTTAGCAGCATTAATCACTGGTGAAAAAGTCCTTTAGAGCTGCCAGTCCGATTCCATGCTGCAGGATGTGCCCATGCAGGGTGGGCACCTGGCCAGCTGTGCCGGGTGCTGATGGATCCCACTGGGCAAAGGGGAATCCTGCAGCCTCTTCCCACTGTCCTCAGCACAGGGTGTTGTGATGCAGCAAAAACCTTTCCTCCTATTCAGCTGTAACTCTGGTCTCCATTCCCATGCCAGACCTGCCCTGACCCATGTTCTGCTTCTCCTGCAGCCAGTCGAGGAGCTCAGGGAAACTGCTCTCAATATTTTGAAGGATGCAGGCCAAAAACTGGAAGGTAACCTCAGCCTTGTGGGGCCGGCTGGAGCATGGGCAGGCGGGGGCTCCCTGGTGTTGCCAGCTGGGAAGCAACACGGTTTAAAGTCTGTCCTAGCACCTCGTGTCCCTCTTGACGAGTGTTGAGAAAGTCTGGAATCCCGACCTCAAAAATGGGACAATGTTACTCTGCCCGGGCTAGGGAGGGTCCTGGCTGGCAAGCCTCTGCAGCCAGGTGCCCTGGCTCCTGTCCAGAGTGCCAAGGTGTAATCCCTCCCCAGCTGCCGCTCTCTGCAACTGCCTTGCCCTTTTCCTCTCCTGCTAGGAGAAAAGGCCGAGGAACCCATTCCTTGGGGGCCTACGACACCTTGTCCTGGTGAGGCGCAGCCCATAGCATCGACTCCAGGCCTGGTGGGGAAGCCCCTGACCTCCCTTCCCCCCTCAGTCAAGTTACAGGTTACTTCTGCATCCAGGTAAGGCTGAACCTCCTGCTCCTGGTAGCACACACCCTCCATGCCAGTGCTCCTCCACAGGGTTTACCCAAGGCTCTTGTCCTCTCTCTAGAGGAAGAGAGTTCCCAGAAGGCCCAGAATTAAAATTTCTGACACCTGTGCGGCGCTCGCTACGGATTGAGCGGGCTGGGAGTCTCTACCCGGAGATGTTGAAGGACCATGACCCTGTGGTGTCATCCCTCACGGAAATCCTGGATGCTGAGGAGGAGACCTGCTTCTTCTTCCGGAAAAACATGGCTTTGCCAGAAGTGACGGAGCTGGAGGGTTTGAGTTCATATCCTGTCAAGAGCTCCTGAGGAGTTCCCAGTGGGGGCAGGCCGCCTGCCCACCGTGCTGCCTCATATGCTCCACTGACTGCTCCTGCTGCCCCTCAGATGTAGAGGTGAGGGAATGGCACTGTATCAAATATCTAAGTGCTCGTTTAAATATATTAAAACTTGCAGTAGAGATGTGTGTCAGCTAGTGAGTGGTGTGGAGACACCAGTTGTGTCTCCTGGGATTGTCTCCCCAGGACTGCCCTCAACTCCTCTGCCATGACACACGCTCTGGTTTTCCTGCTGTAGAATAGTGTCAGTTGGACTGCAATGTTCCAGGCACCTGCCAGTGTTTGGAAGCAGTGTCCTGAGGGATTTTCTCTGGAGCTGCCTTGTGCTCTACCTGGACAGCATCTGTATGTCTCCTACTGAGAGGCATGTGCAGACCTGGTGTCTGGAGGCACAGGTGGTAGCACTGGCTCTGCCCAAGGGGCTGGGGGACCTGCAGTGCCCCAGCAGCTTCTGTGCAGGCCCCGAGACTGACAGCAGCACCAAGGGTTGCAGAGGACCCTGGAGTGCAGCAGGCCAGGCCCCCAACTCCTGGACATGGTGGGGGTCTGGGGACAGATGAACCCTGGAAGTGCACTCGGGCCCCCTCTGCTGCTGTCTCCGCACTTGGAGCAGGCAGCGGCACAAGGTACCAGGCAAGAGGCTGGTGAGGGGATTGGCAGGTGTTCTCTGCTGTGAACAGTGATCATATGGCAGCTGTGGAAGGTGAGGGACCCTTACTGTCATCCACACAGCCCCAGCAAGCAGTGGTCCTGGCCCCATCACGCTCTTTTGCCTCCTCTCTCTCTCTCACAATGCACCCAATCCCAGCCTTGGCTCAGCATCTCCACTGAGTCATGGATGCTGGAAGAAGTCTTGGAGCAGTGTGCCGGAGTTCTGGTAGGGGGCTGGCTCCACTCTGTGAAGCGCTGCTGGCCAGGCCCCCTCTGCAGAGGTGGGGATAGCTCAGGGCTGCCACCTTCTGCCCAGGGGCTTGCACTTGTCCCAGCTGCTGGACAAGGATTTGGGGACTGCCCTTTGCCCCCACCTCTCAGGTGCAGGGACAAAGCAGTTTTCCTTTAAAACAGCCAATTTTATTGTCAGGAATGAGGCCACACATAATTTAGATTTTATAGTTTCATTTATTAAATTAACAGGGCAAATTCCTTTACTCAATTTACTTATCCAGGTTACAGTGATTAGAGACTCTAAGCTAATTCAGCTACAGACCCAAGGTAAAGTACCCACAGCATTGAGTGTTGCACGGGCCAGTCCCGAGCAAGAACACAGCTCTTCCGTCTGTGACATGAGGTTTTAAACCCTCGTGAGCCCTCCCATTATTGCCCACTGTCCCTCCCCCGAGGTTAGCAGTGATTGGTTGGGTCCATGTATGAGTCTGTTTAATTGGTTCAAGCCTAGTGATTGTGTTCGAGGTGTTTCATTGGTAAAGTCCTTTCGTCCAATCGGTCATTCGTTGCTAGGCGGTGTCAGTCTCTTGGTCCTTCCTCCGGGTCAAGTCATCAAGGTTTTGGCAGGAAAGTTCCTCATTAAAATTCGGCATTGCTACGCTCCGACAGACCAAGGGTGGGTTTCTAAATATAGCTTGCTGGAAAGTCACTAAAGCATAACTCCATTTATAGATTAGTTAAAGAATATATCATTTTACAACACATTTTAAACTTTTAGAGCTAACATGAACACTTGATTAATGCTTAACTTCAACATGAACATTTGAACAGTGTAACAGCAGTAAAACTTGGAGGGTTTAACTTTGGCTTTATCATTAAGATTAACACAAACTAATTAATTGCTATTTGTTAATGCGAAAGCCAACTTTTCCATTTATAACATTTATTCTCTGTGGTGCCAGGAGTTTTGAGAATCTTTTATAAATAGAAAAGGGTAGAAAAAAGAAGAGGGGAACAGCAGGTGAAGCGGGTTCCCCTGGAGCAGCTGTCACCTCCAGAGCCCCACCCTCTCCACCCAGCACTGCAGTGCTCATGGCCAGGGGCTAAAGGGGCAGGAGCTGCTGGGACCCTGACTGCTGCAGTGGGGCTTCCAGTGATACTGGAGCAGTGGTACTGCCCATTCACCCTGGTGTTGAGTGGCCCCAGACTGGCACTGAGCTGGTGGGAGGGATAGGAGTTAAAGGGGCACCAGGCAGATATGAGTTAAAGGGGCAGGAGCTGGCAAGCTTGGGGGAGGCCCTCTCCTGGCTCTGGGCACAGTTAGGAGAAGGTCCCAACTGCCCAGGGACAGGTGTGACAGGGGCCATGGGTCAGGGCCACCAGCCATCCTTTGGCCACCAGCGGTGGTAGCTGACCGTGAGCGGCTTCCATCTGGCAATGCAAGTGGTCCAGGGCCACCGAATGCCCTCTCGTGGGACTGGCACCTGCCATGGCAGCAGCTGGGATGTGCTCAGGCTTCTCCATCATCTTCCTCCTCCCCACTCGAGTCCTGGGGGACCTGAGACAGTGCAGAAGGAGCTCAGTGGGCACAGGAGCCCAAGGGCATCAGGGTGGCAGGATGCCCATGTCCTTCTGCCCCTCTGTTCCCTGCCACCCACCTGCTGGCCAGGGTCACCATGCTGGGCCAGCCAGGGAGGAAGGGCAGTGACTGCATCCCCTGAGTCCAGGCGAGAGTGCTCCACTGTTGACTCATGGGCCATCTGCAGGGGGGTGGACAAGGCTCCCAGAGAGAGGCTGGCACCAGCCAGCCAAGGGGTTGGGTGCCCACCCAACACCTCTGTCAGCCCCTGGCCCCTCTCAGGCAGGGAGGGAAACTGAGGCACAGTGGGTGAGCAGCAGGGGCTAGGGACTGCATACCAGGACAGGGGGTGCCCGGAAGAGGTAGCTGAAGGGGTAATAGAGGAAGTTGATGAAGGAGGCAGCGTAGAGGTCTGCATAGCGCATCAGCTGGTTAGCAAACAGCGTCTGACGTGAGCCACAGCGGAAGAGGCTGCCCATCTTCCCGTAACACATGTCCATCTCATGTGTGACTTTCTGTGGGCACAGCAGGACAGTCAGGGCACCCAATGCCCCCCGGGGGGCCCCCCACGGAGGAAGTTGTGGCAGGGGGGTGAGCTGAGCTGTGTGTCAGCTGGGACAGTGCCCTGGGTGTCACCTGGATCCGACGCTTGATGGAGCTGATGTCCGGGCGCTCACTGCTGCCACTGTCCAAGTGCCTGCAAAGGAACAGACCCGTCTGAGGGCTCACCTGGAGGGTTCCCCACAGGTGCTCCCACCTCTGCCTGTCTCCCACCCCAACCAACTCACTGGTACAGCTCGGCTAGGAAGAGATCCAGGCTCCGCAGCTCCTCAAACAGCTCTGCAAGTGCAACGGGGCCAGCTCAGTGCAGGAGCATCACCCACTGCCCAGCATGACCGACAAAGAGGGTCAGGGCATGGCCCACTGAGGCAGTTTTGCCATCGAGGGGTGTAGGAGGCTCCAGGCCACCTCCCCGTGCATGGCAAAGCCTGTGTCCCCAGCCTGGCACTGCTCACCGCTCTTCTCCGTCCAGACCTGCAGCTCACGGGCCAGCTCAGGCACCACCAGAAAGGTGCGCCAACCCTGCCGCTTCTTGGATTTGAGGATGTCACCAAAGATGTGGTCCCCCATGTAGAGGATGTCTTTGCCCTTCACACCCAGGAGGTCACACACCACATCTGAGGAGCCTGTGCCAGCCAGGGGTCAAGGTGGGGGGGGTGGGCACTGCCACCCACAGACCCCACACACAGAGCCCAGCTGGGCGCTTACCACCGGAGTAGACAGCACAGTGCTGGAGGGGGCCAGTGTATGTCCCAATGCGCAGCTTCCCCGTGTCCTGCAGGACAAGAGGACCCCAGGATGGGGACACTGTTATCTGTGCCTGCTTGGTGCCCAACCAGCCATGAATCTACCCTGCTGTGCCAACAGGAGCCCTGTCAGAGCCTAAATAGTGCCCACCACCCTAACTAGCCTCGCAGCAGGGGAGAGGTCCCCACCGTGTCGACTTGGCGCAGGACGGTGCCCTCAGCAAAGAAGAGGGGCTTGCGGGTGTCCACCACGATCAGGTCAAAATAGGACCTCCAGGGGCGCTGTGGGATGTCAGCCTGTGCATGCCAGGGAAGGGGTCAACAAGAGGATGCTGATGGCACCCTGCGGCCCCCACCCAGCCCCCACTGGGGACAGACTCACCTTGTCCCCATTGCTGAAGTCAAACAGGTAGGACATGATGGCCTGCGAGGACATCTGGCATCATCACTGCTGCCCCCAGGGCAGGCAGACCCTGCCCGTGCCTCAGCACATCCCCTCTGTCTCACCCATCCAGGGCAAGCTGGACCTGGTGGTGGGAGACATGGACACCCCCTACTCACGTGAGTGTAGGCGTAGTCACTGTTGGTGGCCAGGAAGACCTTCCCCACCTCCTTCATGCGGCTGAGCAGCAGCGGCACACGGGGCTGGTGAGGGGCAAGTCAGTGGGAGTGAGCCCGGGGGGGCCACAAGGAATTGACTGAGGGGAGCAGAGTAGGGAGGGGTCTGTGGGGGCCTGCACAACTCACATCCTTCACCACATATTTCTCCAGGTTCTCTAGCGTCTTCTCCTTGAGGCAGCCCTGCGGAAGGGACAGGGTGAGGCTAACCAAAATCTCCCAGGGTGTGCGTGTGGGAAAACCCCAGCACTCTGAGCACCCACCACCACCAGCCCTCTGCCCATTGCACCCACAGAGAGGTGGACATGGTCCATGGCCTCGCGCACATCCTGGAACATGCTGCGGAAGGACATGAAGAGGTTCCCATGCTTGTAGCCGGTGTCACAGCTGCAACAGTCAGGAATGGACGGAGTGAAGGCGCTGCCCCGCCATGGGAAGTTCCCCCCAGGATTTACCCCCTGTCCGACCCAATACCAAGCCCCCACCCATTACCTCCCTCTTACTTGACATATCTGGGGCAGTTGGTGAAGAAGTCCACCAGACAGGCATAGAGATGGGCCTCTGTGGGGGAGGGGGCTGTGAGAGGGGGTGCAAGGCAGGACAGCACCCCAAGGTGGTGGGAGGGCCAGTATGATGGGGGTTCTCACTCACCTGTGAGGTTGAAGAGGGTGTTGAGGATGTGGAAGCGCTTCATGTCATCCCGCTGGATGAACTTGTTTGGGTAATAGTGGAGGATTTCGGCTCTGGGGAGGGACCATGGAGCTGCACTCCACCCTGAGGGACCCCCAATTCCCCCTGCCCCAGGGGTGGGGGATTCCCAGACTCACCCTTTGAGGAAGCGGAACCCATGGGCACAGACAAGCAGGTTCCCGTGGGAATCCACCTTCAGCAGGTTCCCATACAGGGCATCGAACACCAGCCCCCTGCACCACACAGCTGTCAGTGGGTGAGGGGCTCACTTCCCTTCCCCTCCTGTCTCTGGGACCCCCTCCACAAACTCACCGGGTGGGGAAGGTGGGGTCATATTTGTAGGCAAGGATTTCAGGAGGGTACCCAATGGCAACAAGGTGCTCCAGCAACAGGTCGAAGGCCAACTCCTCGTAGTCAGGGGACTTGTACACTATAGGGGGGTGAAGGGGGCATGTAGGCAGGGGCTCCCACCACCACCCCACCCTGCCTTGGGCCCCTCCCTGAAACGCACTGGCCAAGGTGTAGTCCATGTCAAAGCCAAAGCACTTGATCTTCTCCAGCGCCAGGCTCCGATTGACGAAGATCCTGGGGGTGACCACGGCCGGAATTATGGGGTGAGGAGAGGTTTAGGGCTGGGGGTGGCACAGAGGAAGTGATGGGGTCATGTTTCCCTATCCCAGTCTCTGGTCAGTGCTCTGGGAGGGTCGTGTGCTCACCCCAGCCCAGGGCCCCCACAGCAAGTTACTGGAGCAGAAAAATGGGCTGTAGAGCTGGAAATGGAGCTGAAGGAGAGAGGGGGGGCAGAGGGTGTGCAGGGCAGGAAGGGGGGATAGTGAGCCCCTGTTCGGACCTGCCCCCACCCCGGCATGTCTACATGATGCCCAGGGCCTCTGCCCTCTCCCGATACACCAAGGGTCCTCTCCCGTACCTGAACCCCGGGGCCCCTCCCTTCGGGTTCTGCTCCTCTCCTCATGTGGCCTCCCCACCTGTCCTTCCCCAAGCCCTCGCCCCGCATCCCCAAGTCCTGCTGCCCCCATTGCCCGCCAGTCCCCCGGCAGTCCCCAGCCCACCGGTGCTGGCAGTCCCTCCGCAG
>VYXC01007726.1:77415-92297 GCA_013397175.1 Platysteira castanea
AGCGGCGCCGCTGGCAGCGGGAAGCGCCCGGCGGCGAATCATTAACCGAGGTCAGGGACCGGCCTCGCCACCGCCCCGACAGGCGCCGCGGCCGCGGTCGGGAGCCGTGCCGGGGCGGATACGCCGGCCTCACACCGCGGGGAGATCGGGACGCGATGGAGCACCCACGGCCCGTGGGACACAGCGACCTCCGCCCCACGGGGTGCGTAGTTTGCGCAGCACATAAAGCACCTCTCGAACCGTGTGTGTTTCCCCCCTCCTCAGCACTCCTGGCCGCCCCCACACCGTGGTTCTTGCGACAGCCCGGGGCCGCTGACATGGGGCCCCGGGACCGGCCTTGACCCAGGCAGGAGGGAGCCTCCCATGGTACATGGAAGGGGCAGCAGAGCAGCTGTTGTGCCCAGGGCTGGGGAGGGACGGACATACGGCCGGACACCCCCCCCCCCCCCTCCAACATCGGGGGTGGGGCTGGTGAGGGGGGCAGTAGCCGCCCCCAGGTGTGGGGCCCCGATAACCCCTGCACAGGGCTCTCTACAGCCCCTCCCATGACACAGGGGGCACGTGGGCCTCTTATCTTTGTCCCCAGCTCCCTCCTGGCAGGGAGGGCTATGGAGCAGCACCTAGGGCCCCCATCGAATGCCAAATCCCCAGAACCACAGGCAGCACTGGCATACGAAGGAAATCTTTATTGAGTCCGAGGTAGCAGCAGTGACAGGGGGCCAGAGGGCAGCCCCCAGGGCCCCCGAGCAGGATGGTGTCCACAGCACTATGGCAATGGAGGCAAAGCTGAACACTGCACAGCCTGCAAGAGGGGTACCCTACAATTCCCCAGCCCTTTGTTTGACAGGCAAGGACCAACCTCTGTCCTTCCCCCAAAAAATCACTGCCAGGGGATCATTAGATGTGAGAAAGTGGCCCCCAGTAACTGCTTATCTACAGCTATAGCAGATCAGGGGGGTCACCTGGGGGCAGATACAGCCGTGGCAGTACCCCCCCCCCCCAAAGTTAGCGCCAAGACAGTTATATAAAAAAAAAAAGATACTTCAGTGACAGCACTATGCGCAGATAGGCGCAGCCGCCACCCCACAGCAGGCAGCCTCAGTGGCTCCTCAAGGGAGGACAGCAGTGGGAAGCAGGAGCAGTGGGAGCCCCGGTGCCCTCACACCTTCAGGACAGCAAACTTGAAGACAGCCATGATGGCAGCGCTAATGAGGCCGGAGATGGGGACGGTGACAAACCACGCCATGAAGATGTTTCGGAAGAGGCGCCAGTCTACTGCCTTCCTGGAGCGCAGCCAGCCCACTGAGACCACTGAGCCCACCTGCCCAAGGAGTCAGGGCACAGCTCAGCACCAGAGCAGGCATCTGTACCCCCAAAACATGCACTCTTTCACCCCCAGACCAGAGCCCTGGGTCCTGCCCCAGCCTGTGAGGACCTCTCAGAGCAGGGCAGAGTGCAGGGCAAGGAGCTACCACCCAGAGGGGTGACAGGACCAGGACCCTGCAGCGCTTGTGTTCCCCTGGCCTCATGGCAGAGCCTAGGGGACCATGAAAGGGGTTTCGTTCTCCCATCATCTCCCAAGTGGCCCAAGGACCCACCCCAAGCCTGGGTAACCACTGCCACCACACATTGAGATGCAAGCAGCAGAGGTGGGAGCTGACAGTGGCCAGCAGCCCAGAGAGGGGCCACCCACACAGCTCAGCCCTACGAATACCAAGATCCAGGAATGCTGAGAGCTCACACTGAGCCAAAGCCATCCCCCCACCACCCCTCCTACCTTGCAGTGGGTTGTGCTGATTGGGAGGCCAACATTGGAGGCAATGACCACCGTCAGTGCTGATGCCAGCTCAATGCTGAAGCCGCTGCAGGGACAGAAAGCAAATCAGAACAGGGGCACTGGACATCCCAAGGCACCCAGTGGGTCAGCTCAAGGCAGCACAGCTTGGCTCTCCAGACCCCCAGGTGAACCCCCCAGGATGCAGCGAGGTGTTGGAGCCACACACACACCAGCTCGACCACTGAAACCCCCAAGAGAGAAGGAAGAGGGGCTCCTGGAGCGGAATGCAGCTCTCAGGCTGCCTGGAGGCCTCCCCTCTGCTCCATGGCAGCCTTTACCTGGATGGTGTGATGGGAGTCAGGTCCTTCCCCATCGTCTGGATGACTCTCCTTCCCCAGACCCACAAGCCGATGCAAATCCCTGCACCCCCATAGAGAAGCAGCCAGATGGGAGTTGCCACCTTGGTAGCCACATCGCCCGTCTGATAGACCAGGAAGAGTGCAACCAGGGGCCCAATGGCATTGCTGGAAGAGAAAGGGGATCTGGTCTAGATCTGGTTCTTGGCAAGACAGAATATCCCTGGAAGTGTTTAAGGCCAGGTTGGATGGGGCATGGAGCAACCTGGTCAAGAGGAACATGTCCATGGCAGGGGGCTGGAACAGTATTTAAGGTCCCTTCCAACCCAAACTATTTTGTGATTCCATGATTCTGTGAGCACTAGCCCCAGCTAGCAGCCTCCCTGGCTCCCGCTGACTCCACTGACCTGACATCATTGCCACCATGAGCGAAGGAGCCAAAGCAGGCCGTGAGGATCTGCAGGAACTGGAAGAGTAGGGACACCTCAGGCTTGTCCTGCTCATGCCACTCTTCCAGGGAGCTGCTGCTGCCCTTGTGGTCACTGGCACCCAGCTCTGCCTGGGCTGCGTTCAGGTCCACGTCGGCAGCTGGGTGGGCATCTGCCACTGCGTTGCAGTAGCTCGTGTAGCTGTCCATGCGGACCCTCTTCTTAGTGTCCGCCACAGACCAGCTCAGCTTCTCCCCCTCCTCGCTATCCCTGGCACGCAGCGAGTCCAGGGGCATGCCACAGATGGCCATGGTGTAGGAGGTATAGCTGTTATTGCGCCGCAGGGGCTTGTCCCCTGAGTCCCCCATGCAGTCCCCCATCTTGGCTAGGTGCAGCTTGTGCAGCAGCTCCTTGTAGAGGCCGGAGTCCTTGTGCACAGTGTGGTACTGGTATTGCCCGCCTGAGCCCAGCTGGTGGCCCACGGCCTGGCTCAGGTGGACCAGGTTGCCATTGGGCAGCCGTACAGCTCCTGCCAGTGGGGACAGTGGGTGGAGGGGTTAGCACCAAGGGGTGCCTGGGGTTGTGGCAGTCTTACCACCCATATCACCCTCTGCTACTTACCGCTGTCAATACTTGTTTCCTTCAGGTCAAGGCTGGGAAGCCTTTCCTGCTCCGGGGCCTCCTCCAGCTCCCCCAGGTTGAAGGAGACCATCCTCTCCTCCACTGCTGCCTGCGGGGGGATGGCTGACCCTGCATCAGCAGCAGGGCTCTTGGCATCGCCCAGGGGCATCTTGGCCTCCTCTTGCTCCTCCTTTGGGCCAACACTCTTCTCCATCAAGGGGCTTTCAGAAGGACTTGATTTTATCTCTCCTGTGAAGGGGGGCAGCCGCCATGAAACCCCTTTCCACCACTGTACCCAATGCCAGCAGCAAGCCCACACCCCTTGCCGCTCAGATTTATGGCAGCCAAATAAAATTTCCAGCTCACCCCCATCCTGAACTGTGGAAACTGCTGGGCAGTCACACCTTGTCCCAGGCACAACAGCCAAACCATCTAAGCCAGCTCATCCCCTATTTTTAGACACCCCCACCCACACGGGGTGTGGTTAACACCATTATGGGGCTTTTATGTCAGTAATGTCTAGTGCAGAGGTTCCTCTTTGGGCCATGTTTGTCCCATCCCTGTGGGCAGTGGGATGCTCCGGACCCACTTCTGGAGTGGCTATGACCCCTGAAGCTGACAAAAAGGCGCCCACAAGAGCCCAGCTCCTCTACCAGCCCAGCAGCTCCCACGTGGGCTCCTCGCCAGCTTGCACTGGTGAATGGCAAACCCAAACAGGAGCTGGTCTCCACCTCCCAAAGGCAGCCTCATTTCCTGTCCACCCTGAGGAGCCAAGCCAGCAGCACTCAGCCCGGGAAGCTGAGGCTGTTCCTCCGCCTCCACCAGGAAAAGCATGTTTTCTCCAGGTGAAAACATGAGGTCAGCTCCTTCACACAACAACCAAAACCACCTTCTTGTCATAAACATGACCATTTCCCTGTCACTTTGTTTGCCTCAAGGGTTGGGTTGTGGCATCAACCCTTCACCCTGGCATCCAGTCCCACCAGAACTGTCTCCCCCTGCATGCCCACCTCCTCCCAGGGATGCTGTGGGCAGGCAGGGAGCACGTCTGACAGGCAGAAGAGCCCACCTACCTCACAAGCAGGAGTTAAGTTGAACAGCTGGAGGATTGTCAAGAGCAGCCATAAAGCTGTTAGTCATACCCCAATTACACCAGCACAACAAGGACATCCCCTCATCACCAACTCCCGAGGCCCCAGCTTGCACACATCATTGATATTCAGGACCACATGCAGTTCCAGGCACTGCTCCGGAGGCAGAGCTCAGGGCTGCTCCTTTGGACGCCTTTCAATAAAGCGTTTTGGGCTTTTTTGTTACAGGGAAAGGATTTCGTCAGCTTTAAACTTGTGATCTGCATCAGCCAGGCCAAGGATTGCTCAGCAGGTATGAGAAGATTAAAGGTTACAACAGGCACATTGTCTCTTGGCCTCTCTCTCCTCTATTAAGAGTGGGACAAGCTGTCTGATACTGCCCACTGCTCCAGGAGAGATCACCTCACAGATCAATCAGCCCCAGACACTGCTCAGCAGCACGACAGCTGCTCTTGGGGGGGTTTCGGGTGCCTGGGTTGGGAGCAGGCAGAGCCCAGTGTGGTGAGTGCCCCAGTGACTCGGAGCAGGTTAATCCCTGAGCGAAGATGAGGATTCTGCTAATAACAGCCCCAGAGCTAATGGGATCTCCCACTGGGATGAGAAGTCTGTTAGCCAGAGCGTGCCCTTCCCTGAGGATTGCAGAGGGACGCGGTACTTACGGTCGATTTTCTTCTTCATTCTCGGACATACAAAGAACCAGACGACGAGAGCACAGACAACAGCACTCCCCGCCGATATTAGGAGGATACCCCACAGAGGAAGTTTGTCAAAGCCCAGCACTAGGAAATAAAACAATGGATCTTTGAAAACCTCTGGGCAAACCCTCCTTGATATATGACTTTGGTTTTCCCAGGCATAGGGATTCCCATCACCTGCAACAGCCCTGAGCTAATACACCTGCCAGGGAGAAACACAGCTGGGAAGGCATCACTGACCACACTGAGACCCCAGGTATACTCTGTGAGCAGCCCCATGGGTCATATCCCCATCAGCAGCTGACCCTTCACAGCCCCTTCCCCCAGCCAAACCCTGTCGGGAGTGGTGCATGCCCCGGGCTCCACACAGCTCCTGTCTTCTCATTTGCTGCAATGTCAAAGGAAAAAAACACCTCCCGGCGTGGCTGCTGCAGCACCGGTGCCGCTTCCCTGCTCTGGAGAGGACACGGAAGCTTGGGCTGCTCCCACCAGAGCTCACCAGCCCCTCTGGCTGCCAGGGAGGGCAGTTCCTCTGCTCCAGGAGTCAATGGGAATTTAGGCTTCACGGCATCTGAGGTGATACATGACCCACTTAGGAGCATTCTCACAGGCAGCCTGACTTTCAGCAGAAGACTAGCATCACGCAACCCCACGAAGGGCATCAGGTGCTTGTGACTATCTAAACCCTGCATTTGCTGCTGCAGGCAGCTGCAGCATTTACTGTTCCCAAGGCAGCCCAGACATCTCACCCAGGCACAGGTCTGCCTGCAAACCCCATGCTCAAGCAACCTAGAGCTCCCTCAGCAGTTCAGGGCTCAGGATAAACACAGATCCACTTTGGGCATGCCAAGTGATCAAATGACTTCAGAGCAGCACCAGAGCCCCCCAGCAGCACCACTGCAGGCCTGTCCTCCTCTCCCCCACGTTGGAGAGCCCGGGGAAGGGGAAGCTAACATCTCTCCAAAATTTTTCCAGCCACTGTTTACAGAACAAACCCTGCCAGAGCCAGCACTGCCTGCCCGCATCCCACCTCCAGAGGCTCCTCCACAACAGGAAACCCAAGCTCACACGAAAAAACAGCTCAGGCCGAGTCATCCCAGCAAACAACAGAGGTGACCAAGCCTCTGGCTCCACGGGAAAATCTGCCTGTCCCCACCGAGCCCTCTCCTAGTCCTGCTTGTGACCTGTCCCCTGCCACACAGCATCTTAGCTTGGCTTTTCCAACTGAAACTCAAGACTCTGCAGCACATGAGCCAGCTCTTAATTAGCTTGTTTTTAGGGACAAGATGAATCAGGAGGCGCAGCCCCCAACCCTGCTCCTAGCCCCACTACCGGCAGCCTGAAGAGTCTCTTCAGCAACCAGCAGATACCTGAGTTTTAGCACAGGTAAGAGAAGGAAAGGGGAAGTCATGTTATTGGCCAGTCCTGGCAAGTCTAAGGAGAAAGGTCTGGAGGAGTTTAGTTTGAGCAGGTCTCTTTGGTTGGGCAACTACCTAGCCCAGACAGTGCAGGCCAGCCTGCCGCCTTCCGTAACCGGCACAGGCCAGCCGCCTTCTAGGAGATCTCAGCCCTGTAAAGCAAAAAAGGGGTAAATCGTGCATTTAATGGAGGCTTTAGAAAGAATTTCAAAATTCAGGTTCAAGCATTGTGCTGTGCACTTACAGGGCGCCCCAGTGTACATGATGGAGAAGAGGTTGATTCCCACAGTGCACGCATAGAAGACGGGCAAAGCTCGCAGGCCGTTGGGAACAGGATCTGCCTGGAAAACACAAATCAGTGCCGTAGAGAGGTAGACTGGGGGGCTGTGCAGCAGCCAAGGAGCAGCTTAGCAACAGATCCTTTCCAGAAGGGGCTCGTGCCCTTAGTCACCTACAGATGGCAGCTCCCAACAGCCTTTAGGGAACAACCCGCAGTCAAATGCCCACCGGCTGGGAGGGCAGGAGGTATCACAATACCTGGGTCCCACAAGGCTCCCCAGAGAGCCAAGGCAGGCCCAGCCAAGGGTTCCAGCACTCCCAAGCTCAAACAACTCATCTCTACCTAGCTTCTGAACCCTTTCCCTGGCTCCCCAAACTGCCACCTCCACATACGTTTTTCTTTCAACTCCCCAGGAACTTTCAAAGCTTTTACCTCTTTCCAGATGACTTGGACAAAATAAAATGTCCATTACTCACAAAGGAGCTTATTTGACCACATACCTGGCAGCAAGGCCCTCACCCCAGCAGCAGGAGCATTTAATCCCCACTGCTGCCCAGCAATTGGGATTTGGCATCAGGACAAGCACACCAAGCCTTCCTGAACGCCAAGCAGCACGGAGCAACTGGACTGTTCAGCACCAGAACAGAGCGTGACAGGGCCAGCCCCACTTTGGGAGGCTGGTTACACAAGGTTACTGTGACAGTGGTGATGCTGAGCTGTTTTAAAGGGCTGCCAGTGATAAGATCTTAATGTCTCTTTAATCGTTAGAGGTAAGACCTAAAGGAATTTAACCTCAGATATGCAGGAGAAAACGCTGGAGTTTCTCTGCATAGCTGGGGTCCCAGGTGGAAAGAATGTGGTTTCCCCAGCCCCAGGAACAATTCTGTCCCTCCCAGCTGAGGAATGCCATGGCTGTGGATCACCACCTTCATCTGAAGCCCAAGGAAAAAAAATCCTTACACCAAGCTTTTGGAAAAGCCCAACTGACAGCTCTAGTCTTATCAATTCTGGGCTACTTCACCACTGGGAAACAGAGCTGTTCCTGCTGAAGCCAGGCAAGACAAGTCCCATGTTTCAGAGGGGAGGTGATGCCCCAAAACCCTCTAGGTTCACTCTGTGGGCCCCATTTTCTCACCTCTTCAGCTCCCGAAGAGGCTCCCCTGGTGCCAACACACACACTCCAGGCTGTGCCAGGAGAAGCCCTGGTGACCATAAGCCAACCAACACGTCCATTGAGAACAGCCAAGAGCCCCAAAGTGACAGAATACAGGGCAGATAGCCCTTACCTTACAGAGGATGAACCTCTGGACGAGGAAGAACAGGATAGCAGACATGATGCCCGAAAGAAGGGGTGAGATGAACCAGGACAACACTAGAAAGTGGGAGGTACAGTCAGCATCCTGCTGCTGGAAGAGGAAGCTGAGGGACACATGGGGGCCATGGCTGGGGTGATCCCACCAGCTGGACTTACCAATCTTCAGCAACTCAGACCACTTGACACCTTCTTGCCCTTGGGCCACCAGTGAGAAGCCAATGGTTGCTCCAACGATGCAGTGGGTACCAGAAATGGGCAGCTTCAAGAATGAAGCCATCAGCTGCCACACAGCTGATCCTGGAGAAGAAGCAGCCTACTAAGAAAGCCATCACCAGGGCACCCTGAGACACTGATCCTACATTGTGACCTCCCTGCTCCTTACCAGACATGGCGCAGATCGAACCTGCCATCAGCAGCTCCTGTGTGGAGTTGTACATCTCTACATCAATCAGCCCCTTCCGGATGGTCTCGCTGACCTTGGCTCCCAGCAGGACAGAGCCCACCGTCTCAAAGATGCTGGCCAGGATGCAGGCCTGCCGCAGGGTCACCACCCCCGAGCCCACAGCCGTGCCGAAAGAGTTAGCCACATCGTTTGCACCAACAGAGAAGGCCAGGACGAATGCAATGATGAAGCCCAGGACCAGCATCCAGAGGAAGTCAGCCATGGGGGCGATGGGCACCGCGGGGGTCGGTTCCATGGCGGGGGCGGGGCGATGGGTTAATAAATTAGGTATAAAATTAAATAGAGGGATCGCTATAGGGCTCGGGGGGGCTGCGACGTCCTACAGGCCCGTAGGTCGCAGGGGCTGGGGGTTGGGTGCCGCGCCATGGTCTGCGCCGCTCTTCATCCTGCGGGAAAGACGGAGCTTAGCGGGGTGAGCACCGGACACCGGCCCTTCCCGCCGCTGGTAACGGCCGCTCCCGTGCGCGCCACCGCCCCCTCCCGCCGCCATGTGTATGTGTGTCCGCCCCTGCCCGTCACCTCCGCTCACCGGCTGGGCCGGGCCGCGCTAACCGGGAAGCCCCAACTGCGGTCCCGCTTGGCTGCCGCTTTGACCTCGCTCCGCTCCGGACCAGTCCCCGCCGGCCCCGTCCGCCCCCGCCGCCCGGACTGACGCGACCACAGCGCCCGGCGCGCTTTAACACCGCCCTCCGCCCCCACGTGACCGAGACCCCGCCCCTCCCGCCGGGGCCCGGCCCCACCCTCGGTGACCATTGGCCCGCTTGCCGATAGAAGGGGCGGGGCCGCGCCGCCATTGGACAGCGCCGAGCGCAGAGCCCGGGCCGGGCCCCGCCCGTCCGCGCGCGTACCGCGCCTGAGAACCACGTGCGCGCTCGGCGTCCCCGGGGGGAGGGACGGCGGCACCGGCCCGGGAGTGACCCGGCCCGGCAGCGGCGCGAACCCGGTCCGCCACAGCCCAGCCCGACAGTGGGCTGACTCGACTCTGGCACAGCCCAGCACTGGTGTGGCACATCCTGAGGCGAATGTGTGCTCTGCCCTGGTATCGTCTGGCTCAGCCCGGCACGGGCAGTGTGGCAGGGGCACAGCCCAACACGTGTGAGGGCCCAGGCTGGGCTCCAGCACAGCCCGACACAGTTCGGCAGGGGTGTGGGTCCGTATGGGTCTGGCCCACATATGGCACAGCTCCGCTCAGCTCTGGCATGACCAGCCTGTGCCAGGCACAGCAACAGTGCTGCACCGGCCCAGGCAGGCACTGAGCTGCTGACCACTGGGCTGGCACTCCAGTGTGGCTCAGTCCCACTTCCAGCTCTGAACTCAAATCACACGTGGGCCTTGTGCTGGTTGAGACCAAGCACCCACTGGTTGAGACCAAGCACCCAGCAACAGCACTAGCCTGGGGTATGCACTGGCCTCACCAAAGGGCATACATGGGGCCTGAAACCACTACCCACCAGGACCAACCATGGCACCAGCATTGACATCTGAGTGGTGGCAGCTTAGGGGATCCTGCAAGGTCCCAGGAGGTCCTGCTGGGTCCCCCCCAGCACCTCCAGCCTGACTGGCACAGATGGGGGTGAACCCCTGCAAGCAGCTAGTGCGCAGCCCTCTGTGAATACGTGTGCACGCACAGCCCCCATATGCACATGCACATCCTGGGGGCACACGTGTGCCCCGAGCAGGGTGAGCACCAGTGCCCATTCCCATCTTGAGGTGATCATTGCCCAGCAGGAACCACGGCTCAGTGAGCAGAGGCCACAGGCAGCCCTGCGGCAGCGTGTCAGCTGGCACGGGAAGCTGGGGTGTCTGGCCAGGGGTTGTTCTGCCGCACGGGTCAGCAGCTGGGGGCTGGCCACGGCTGGGCCATCACAGGCCATCGCGTCATGGGGACACTAGTGACAAGGGGTTGCAGATGGCACCTGGTGCGGGGGGGAAGTGGCCAGGGTGCCCCAGCCCTGCTACATCGCTGCCCCTGCGTCACCCGGCCAGAGTCCGTCCTGTGTCCCCATGGGCCCTGTGTCCTGGGCCACGTGCAGCACTGGGTGCACAGAGCCACAGCACAGCCCAGGCTGGGCCTGGGGGGTAAGAAGGGACGTGTACCCGGAGCCTGAGGACCCATTGCCACTCTCAGCTCACCAAAGCAGTAGCAGGGAATGACCCCACACCCTTACCCTGTCCCCACCCCACATTGCTGTCACCACTGGGTGTCCCCATCTGCCCTAGATGTGTGAACTGGGGAGGAACCTGAGGCAGGAGTCCCTGGATGAAGCTGGGACGATCCATGTCCTGGGCCCCCAGGTCCCATAACCCTGTACCCCCAAACCTGAGGAGTGATCCAGGTGTGTCTACGCCCCTGCAGGGGTAGAGACAGGTCTGGGGAGCAGTACTGGGCCTACAGGGTGCAGCAACAGGCACGTGGGGTGCAGCACTGAGTATGTGGGATGCAGCACCAAACATGGGGCACAGCACAAAGTGTGCAGGGGTGTGGCCAAGTGTGGAAGGGTGTAGCACTGAGCAAAAGGGGGTACAGAGCCTTGCACATGGGGAGCAGCATTGATCACACAGGTGCAGCACTGAATAGATGGGGTGCAGGGCCAAGGATGCGCTGGGAAGGAGCAGGAGGGGTGGCCTTTCGAGATGCCCCCATGCCAGTACGCTGCAGGTTCCAGCACTGGGAGGGGATCCTTAGACCTTTGTCAGCTTCACTCCTACGGTGAGTCCCAGTCCTGAGCAGTGGGACTGTGTGACAATGGAGGCACCTAAAGCAGTGAGGCAGCACTCTGGGAGCTGCTGGAAATGCCCTGGGAAACACTCCAGCCCGTGACCATCTCACATACAGACCCAGAGGCTACATCCCCCTGCCCCAGTAACACTAGTAAGTCTGTAAGTCCTGCATTGGGAACCTTTGATGGACGCTGAGCCTGCCCCAAAATCCACCTGCTTGGCATCGGCACTGCTGGTCCTGGTGCTGGCTTTGACCTGCAGGTCCCTGCACGTGCCCTGGTGTTCAACGGCATCACTGGGCATCCCAACACTCACTGGCACACCGTGGACCTCTTAAGTGTCACCAGCAGTCTCTGGAAACCCCCAGCACCTGCCTACCCTGGCTCCACTCCTGACCGATCCTCTTATTTCATGTTGTCCTACTCTGTTGTTAATTGGTAATAAATTAAAATTAATTTTCCCGAGTCAAGTGTTTTGCACATGACTTAACTGTTGAATGATCTCCCTCTCCTTACCTCACCCCAAAAGTTGTTCCACTGCTCGCAACCCTGCCACATGTGCCTACACCACCCCTCCCTGCACACCCAGAGCACACCACTTCTGCTCCAGTGCTGCTCTGGCCCCCCCAGCCAGCTCGCATCTCCCCTCTTTCCCCCGTGCCTATTCACACCTCTTTGCTCTGCTCACTGTGTCCACTCTGACCATCCATTTCTCCTTTGCTCATGCTCAGATCTCTTTTATTCACCAGTCTGGATCACTCATGTCTCCTCCTTTTCCTCTTGGGATGCTCAGAGTCCCTTCCTTGTCTCTGTGCATGCTGAATCTCCTTCACAGACTCTCACTTGAGCCAAGGGGTCTCTGCTTGCCCCATGCCAATCCTTTCCCCTCCCAGGATGATGGCTCTGGTCACGTTCCCACAATCCTCTTCTGCTGCCTTGCAGTGCAAGAGAGGCGTGAGATGAAGAGAATCACAGGATCGTTTGGGTTGGAAAAGCCCTCTGAGACCACAGAGTCCAGTCATTCCCCCAGTGCTGCCAAGACCACCACTAACCCACATCCCCAGGTGCCACATCCACATGGCTGTTAAATCCCCCCAAGGGATGGGGACTCGACCAAACGATGTCCTCAAATCAGAGCCTTCCCCACAAGCCCAATAGGCACCCTAAGGTGTCTATATGCACACAGAGTCCTGCCACCTTCTGCAAGTCCCATTACGGGCAGAGGAACCATGTCTTGAAGGGATAGGCTCTCCAGGGTGGAAAGGCAGGGCCAGACACCACATTCCTCCACCTTCCCTGGCAGCTCTGTGTGTCTCCAGCTGTGCCAGAATTTCTCATTCTTGTGGTGGCAAGAAGCTACAATGGTGGTGAAGGATTAGCTCTGGGCCCTGGCTGAGCCGCAGCCTCTGCCCAGGGACCTCCCCAGCCCCGCATGGCATCACCTAGGTGTCTCTTTGGCACTGCCAAAGCAGGGATGGCTGGGTGCACAGGGATAAGGACTGCCAGTCAGGGATGTCACAACAAGCAATGCCAATCAAAGGGCTCTGGAGCCCTCTAGTACCACTGCCACTGTCCACTGGCAAGACTTTAGAAATTTGGCAGGAAACAAACCCCCTTGTGTTCCAGTTGGTCCTGAGAGATTGGAAGGGCTGTGGGCAGCTAAGCTAAATTTCAGAGTATCACCAGCTGGGCACTGTAACTGCAGTCATGTTCTGTGAGAACTTAATCAATCCAGAGTCATGGTTTATTGGAGCAACAGGAAAGCAGGTTCAGAATAAATGCATGGACTACAGAGTGTTAATATCTCATGACAGAAAGTATAGAACAGCATATATATAAAATATTCCTGGGTCTGTGTGTTGCTGGAGGCTAGGAAGCACTCAGTGCCTGTTCTGGCCAGCAGCCAGACACAGGGGCCCTGTGGCAGAGCTCCACAGGGGATGCCTGCACAGGCGGCCCACCTTTTCCTGGCGTCCCAGTAAGCTGGGATGGAAAAAGCCCTGTCAAGGTCTGCCCCAGCACACTCACCCGGCTCCTTTCCTCGCCATGCATTTCTCCAGGAGATGTTGCCCAAGCATATGAAGAAACCTCACTGGGTGCCTCCCCTGCATGGGAGACCCCTTCCACTCATTGCATGCTGGTGAATCACTGACAAAGGTATGAGTGAAAACAAACTTGAATCACATTGTGGATAAGATCGAAAGGGACAACAGTGGGGTCATCCCACCTGCCTCCTCAAGTAGGGTCATCCAGAGCACATTTTACAGAATTGTGTCCAGACAGTCTTGGGAATATCACAAGTTGGGGAGACTCCACAACCTGGGCAATCTGTTCCAGTGCATGGTCACCTGCACAGAAAAGTTCTTCCTCATGTTCAGGTGGAATTAATATGAATTTGCAAAAACACAACAAAGTGTGATGTCTAGGGTCACTGTATTGCTTACAGCATGGATAATACATACAGTGAAAATCAAATTAGAATAAATTAGAATCAGTGGCAAGTTAGATTCAGTCGCATTGTGGGGCTCCCCGCACCCCCTCAGTACCCAGGGGACCCCCAGGCCCTGTAGTGGCACCCAAGGGAGTTTGCTGCCAGTACAACACAGTTGATTGTGCTGCTGATCTTTATTTATACTCCTGCAAATATTCTGCTGGCTTCTGTCCGGCTGTCCGGGCGCTCCGAACTGGCTCTGGAAGCTGCGAGGCGCCTGCAGAGAGGAAGCTGCTGAGGCCTGGCCAGGGCACGGGGCAGGTGCGAGGGTGCGGAGCAGCACTGGGCACCCTGTGGGCTCTGGGCACCCGGCTGCACAGGGGAGCTGCGGGCACAGAGAGCTCTGGACAGAGCATGGGGTGCCAGCTCACAGCTCCAATCTCCACAGTGACTTGCTGGGCACCCAGAGCACCAGAGCTCGAAATGCCTCATGCCACCCAATACCGGCTTGGCAGCTCCCCTCCACCCCACCAACTCACTTTCTCCTCTTCCTCCACACGTGGAGCACACAACACAGCACCATTCCCAGCAGCATTGAGCCAAGGACCGCCACGATGCCTTCTATGCAGTACTTCTGGAAGTTATCAGCATCCACAGCATTTGGGTCTGCCCTGCCCACCACAATGTTTGGCTTTCCCCCGTCATCCACATCGTCATCCTCACTGTCATCCTCATCATCTGGGTCTGCCCCAACATTCCTAGTGCTGGTGGATCTCCTGCTGACAACGCTGTTGAGGCTCAGGCTCTTCACACCTGGAGGAACAATTGTGCACATTAATGTGTCCTGCACACCTCTGGCAGTCTCACCGGAGGGCTGACATTGCCAAAAAAAGTTCTTTCCCACTTCTTTAGCTTCTCTGAATGAGGGAATATCCTGTGGCGGCAACATTTCCATGGCTTCAGTAGAAACCAAGGGAACTCCCAAAGGTCTTGCAAGTCCGTGCTCTCCGGACCCTCTCTCTCCTGTCAGCTTTGCTTACACTTTGGAGTGGCCACAATCCTGTTCTTCCAGTGTTTGCCTTTGCTCCCTGTTCCCGGGGATCCTTCACATGTGCCCACAATTTCTCTTGTGCTCCAGCCAGGGATGATCTGACTGGGGCAAATGCAGTCCCTGGGACTCAGCTGGAGACACAACTGGCAGTACAGACTCTGGACCACCCTTGCAGCTCACCAGTACACACAGGGCATGACATGGAGCATCCCTGCAGCGAGGGACCGAGGTGGGGG
>VYXC01007726.1:92309-125653 GCA_013397175.1 Platysteira castanea
GATGGAGCCACCCTGCAGGGGAGGGCCCAGGGGGGGGGGGGGGGCTACAGTGTGCCCCTACATGCACCTGAAACCTCCGCTGCCCCATCGTGCTGGTTAGGAGTGACCTGTACCCACCTGCTAGTATCACCTTCAGCTCCCTCAGGATTTCATGTAGCACTTTGGATGTCTCCAGAGAAGATTGTCTCCTTCCATCTTGATACTCTGGACCTTAATGGAAAGAATAAAGTTGCATTTTCCCCCCAGCAAACCCTGGAAGCAGCCCTCAGGCTGTTCAGTTGGTCAGGACTGACCAGTGACTCCTGCAGTGCCAGGGGAGTACAGGGTCCAGCTGAGAAGCTGGGAAAGCCCTCCCTGTGCCCACAGCTGCCACTAGACCCGCCCCAAGGAGCTCCCCTCATACCCTGGAGCACTATCTGTCCTGATGGAACAACAGAACAGGGGAGGGGATCATGGGAGAATGCAGCACACCTAGGCTTTGCTCTCTGTTCCTGGGGATCCTTCACATTTGCCCACAACTTCTCTTGCATTCGCCCATCTTCCCTTTCAAGACTTGGCAGGTGCTGCCCTGGATGGAGACTCTGTCTGATGCTGAAGGATATTGCTATCCCCCTGGACAGGACTCAGGGGGCTGGACAGGACTCAGGGGGCTGGACAGAGAGCATGAAGGGTCTCTGACCAATCGCCCCTTGGAGTGAGATGGACAAAACCCGTTGCTGTGTCAAGGAGAGCCACATCCAACTCTCCCTCCACAGCCCAGCACCCAAACCCCAAGGGGATGCAGTCAGACCCTCTAGGGAGATACCTGAACTTCCCTCTCCCTTGTTGCCTTTTCTGCAGTATGGGCAGCATTTGCCTGCCTCCAGTTTCCAGGACTTGTCTCCCGCTTACAACCTGTGGCAGGGCTGCCCAGTGCCTGGAAAATTTTGAATGCATTCCTATATCCTGGCATGGGGGCCTTCCCCAGGGTTCGCCAGCACTGTCAAGGATCAGGGAAAAGTAATGCCTCAGCATGGCTCAGGCACAGAGTTTGCAGGAGGACAATGTAGGGTCCCCTTAAGCCATGCCGCATCTGAGAGTGCACCCCTTTGGACTCCAGCTCCTAGGAGGGATCCCCCGCTGTTGTGTTAGGGCCTCCAGGGTCTCACAGCAAGGTCTAGGATGCAGGTGCTGGGGGATGGACATTAGATCCAGAGTCACATTTCCCATCATTTGCTCAGGGGTGTCCAGGTGGCCTCATTTCCAAAAGAGCAAAGTTCTGAAATCCCTGAGATTGGAGTGTGAGAGGTGGTGAGCATCTCGCTGCACGCACAGAGCGTCCGAGTGTGTGTCCCTGGCACAGCAACAGCAACAACCTGCACCCCAGAGGTAACAGTCACCCCAGAGCCACTCCTGGTTGCTGGCAGAGCACTGGCTCTGCACCGACAGTTTGGCTGCTGCTGCAAGGAGCAAACTTGCCTCCGCAGGCACTGGGGCAGAGCCCGCAGACACCCGAGGACCTCGGCAGATGCCGCTCAATGGCCAAAGGATAGCGATTACCTGACACACCTGTAGTGTGAAAGGCCCTGGTGTTTTCCCCAGGGACTGGCACTGCCTGACGGCCTTCCTGAGGCACTTCCTCCTGAGGTGCAGCCTCATGCTCTGGCCCTTTAGAAGGACAGTGTGTCAGTCGAATTCCAAGTCACTGTTGCTCATCAGGATCTGTCAGAGCTGGGTGCTGGCCCTGGCCTGCCCACCTACCCACTGCCTGTGCTCGCCACGGAGCAGCCCCAACATCCTGGGCTGGCAGGGCCACCAGGAGGAGGATGAGAGTCAGGGCCCACCGTGCCTGTACCATGATGCAGCTGCTGCTGCTCCTGCCACTGCTGCTGAAGCCCGTGACACTCAGCCTACACTGTACACCAGGGCCTGGCTTTGTGACCTCACAGGGGGCTTCTACCAGCAACATTCTGCCATCTCCACGGGGTACCCAAATATTCTCCAGCTGCTGGTGACAGGTCAAGCAGAGCCGCCAGGTTCAGTCCTTCCCCAGCATACACAGGGTTCTCAGGAGAGCTACTCTAGAAAACTCTGCAGAGACTACCTGGGACTTCACCTGTCTCCAGAGTAAATCCCAGTGCTCCTGGAAGTGCCTGAGGGTGTCAGGCAGCTGCTGGTATGGACCTGCCCTGAACATGGACCAAATGCTTCCTGGAGCTCCCTTGGAGGAGCCAGGAACTGGCACCTGGGAATTATCTCAAACCCTTCATACTCCACATCAGTCATCAAAAAGCACTGTCAGCTGGCAACTAAGCACCATGAAGCCCTTCACTTACTTTGCCCCTGATGGGATAAGGAGCATACTCAGGAAAGCAAAGAAAATAGAACTTGTGGGCTGAGACAAAAACAGTTTAATAATTGAAATGCAATAAATTAAAAACAAAAACAACAATAATAAAAGGAGATGGTGAGAGGAAGAGAACACACAAGAAAACAAGTGATGCACATTACAACTGCTCACCGCCTGCTAACCAATGCAAAACCAGTCCCCAAACCCCTATCAGCCCTTTCTTCCAGGTAACTCCCTGGTGGAGCACAAGATACAGAAAAGTCCTTGGCTCAGGGCAAGCAGCTCCTTGGGGCCACCTCTCCTCTCTCCTACCTGATTTGCTGCCCATCCCACTGGCCGAGCAGCACCCACTGCAGGACTGCCCCGGCCACCAGCTCCCCACGTGCCTGGCACAGAGCTGGGGGATGTCCGCAATGGGGGCCAGCTCGGCAGGTGCCCCTGAGGTTCCCCCCAGCCCAGCATGGCTCCCACTCACCCATGTCTGGGCGGGGCGCCATGCAGCTGTTTCTTTGCCCCCCAGAGCTTCTGTCTCCCGTGGACCAACGCCAACCTATCTTCACTGGCCACCTCCATGCTGGGCCACAGTGCCACTGCCCTGGGGCAGTTTACTATAGACATTAAAATGTTCATAAACAGGATCTATGTCTGACTGTTTGAAAAGAAATACCTAGACTCTCGGCATTACCAACTCTTCAGCTTCAGCTCTGTGCCTGGGAAGATACGGAACAGGTCCTCCTGGGAGCTCTGCTGAGGCCCATGGAGGGCAGGAGGTGATTCAGGACAGCCAGCACAGCTTCACCAAGTGCAAGTCCTGCCTGACCAACCTTCTGCGATGGAGAAACTCCACCCAGGGACAAAGGGCAGACTACGGGTGGCACCTCTCTGGGCTGTTGACATGGCACCCCCAACACCCTTTTCTCCCCTGGAGAGGTGGATTTGCAGGAGCTGTTGGATGCGTGTCTGGTGGGCGAGTTGATTGGATGGTCGCAGCCTTGATCAAGTCGATCAAGGGGAGCAACTGATGGAATCATTTTTGATTTTAGTTTTGATATGGTCTGTCCCAGGACCTTTCTGGACCAAACGCCCCGCATACGGCTGGATAAACCCATCCTCCATCAGGTGAGTAAGGGGCCGAGGGGTCACAGTGGGCGGGGTGACAGCAGGTCAAAGACCGGGGGGCAGGACCGACGGAACGGCTCGGGGAGCTCCACCAGTCCTGACCGCAAGCGCTGCCGCCCGGAGCAGCGCTGGGACCACGAGGCCACTCCCGCCCGCCATGACGGACCCGGACACGTCACTTCCGCTCCTGCCGCCCGGCCCTGGCCCTGCCCCCGGGCGGCAGCGGCGGGGCCTGGGCGCCACCTGGAGGCTCGGAGTGGGTCTTGCAGCCCCGCCCCCGCTCACCCCGTGGGGGCAGAGCCGGGAATGGCAGGGGGAGACGGGGGACATGGGGGACATGGAGGATATGGGGAGCGGGACACTGGGGACACGGGGACGGGGTTCTGGGCGTCCCCTGGTGCTGGGAGGCGACAGGAGGTCCCAGCGGTGCCACTGGGGGACCGGAAATGCCTTGGAACCCCAAGCGGGGCGGGAGGGGCCTCCGGGGAGGCCGGAATACATGTGCGCGGGGCGGGTTCCGGGCGGACCGGAAGCGCGGCCGAACCCGTTGCCGTGACAGCGGGCCCGGGGCCGCCATGGAGGCCGCGCTCACTGACATGTACGACCAGGCGCTGCTGGGCATCCTGCAGCATGTCGGCAACGTGGAGGAGTTCCTGCGCATCCTCTTCGGCTTCCTCTACCGCAAGACCGACTTCTATCGACTCCTCCTGCGGCCTGGGGACCGCCTGGGCTTCCCGCCCGGCGCGGCACAGGCCATGGCCCTGCAGGTACCGGCGGGGCCCGGGGGAATGGCGCGGCCTGGCTGTGCTGGCGGCCGGCGCTGTCCCTGCCACGGGGCCGAGCCGAACGGGCCGTGTCTCCCCGGCCGGGCGGTGTCCGTCTCGGGCCGGCGGCGGGGTTAGGTCCAGGCAGGGCGGGGGATCCGGGCCGGGGATCGGGCGGCACAGCAGCCCCCGCGGCACCGGCGCTGCCTGGAAAAGCGCAGAGGAAAGCAGAAGAGGTCCCTTGAAGCGGGGGGGAAGCGTCACCCTCGTAAGAAGATGAGAAGCCCCGGAGGCAGGCGAGGACTGCGAGACTCCGGTGGGAAGAGCCGGGGTGCGACATCTGCTCGAAGCTTGGCCCCGGGAGCACCGGGCCAGGGTGGACTCAGGGACCTGCCGCCAGGAGCCGTGGGAGCAGAGAGCCCAGAGAGAGGCAAGAGGCAGATGACGACCCAGGAGTCGTGGGAGGAAGTAGGTCTGGGCTCCGCTTAGCAAGAGCTTGTGGCCGGCATTGCACTGGTCCCGCTCCTGGACGGGAGAGGGCAAAACCCCTGACCTGCCTGATTCGGTGTTGGAGCAGCTTTGACTTGGGGTCCTCTGGCCTGTTATTAATCTTCATTGGCAAGGAGGAAAAGAGCTCTTAAAACTTAGAGTGAAGCTGGGTTTAGGGTGTTTGCTTGGACTGGGTGAGTTTTCCTTCCTAGGTGCATCAGGCCTGGCATTAGGCGAGTGGGGGGACAGGGGTCCTTCCCCTCCCTGTGATGCCTTTACCTGGGCTTAGAATTAAAAGCCAGACACAGTTAGAGGGGAGAAAGGAATTTTACCTCAGTGTTTATTAAGGATCCTTAAATCCAGGCAGGAGCACCCTGCAGGAGTGGCCCCCCCCGGACCGACGCACAGAGTGCACATTGGAAAATGCGCACCGGAGAATGCACCGAAACCCCCCCCCCCGCCAATGATATGCTTATACAATTATAGACATTGCATATTAGCATATCTATTGCAGATTCCCCAATGGGAGGCTCAAGAGAAGCCCCCCATTGAGGAATGTCCCCCCCACATGGGTTTATTTTAGTTTACAGAATGTGTTCTGGAGAGAACCTTGGATCTGGGGCTCTCTGATGCCCTCACTACAAAGTTTCCAAGATGTTTAGTCTCTTGGCTTAACAGAACTTTGGGTCTAAGCTAGTTATCAAACTTAGGGAATTACACGTATGTGGGCTAAAAGCATTTGGGATACATAAAAGCTGCATAAAAGTGTATATGAAGGGGAATATGAGAGGAGTATATGAAAAAGTAAAAATCATTATAGCATCACCTGCAGTGCCCCATGGCACACGGGGGTCCTCATCACCCTCCAGGGTAGCCTCTGCTGGCCTCTCTGGATTAGAGGGACCCTAGAGGGGGCTCAGGCTGCAGAGGGACGGCATGGAGCTCAAAGTGTTGGGCAGAAGGGCAGTGCTGATGGGGTTCCTGTCTGGGACAGGACTGTTTGGGGCTGGGCACAAGGAAGGAGGTGCAGCATTCCTGCCATGGGAAGGTGTTAGTCAGGCAGCCTCATGGCTGCAGCTGGAGGTACCCAGAATGTGGGGACAGTGTGGAAGGGGCTAGTTCCTCTTCATCCTGGCTCAACTGCAGCCCCGGGGACACAGGTCTGAGGTGATGCTTTGCAGGATCCATGCAGGGCTGGCACTCACCTCTCCCACATCCTCCCCTCTGCTCACTACCTGGGGAGGAAGGCTGGGGTGAGTGGCACAAGCTTCTGTCCTGTTGTGGTTGTGCTGACAGGAACCCTCCCTGGGCCATGTCCTTTGTCCTGCAGCTCCTGGACCCAGAGGAAGACTCAAATCAAGCAGGTGTGCCAGTCCACTGCTGGAAGCACTAAATCTGCTTCCAAAATATTCCTGGAGGAATATTTTGCAAAGGAAGGCTGTGTTTGATGCTTGCACACCTTTCATGTTTACAGTGCCAAAGCCCTGGCACTCAGATGGGAGAAATTGCAGCTCTTTAAGGAGCAGGTGCAGGGTCTGAGTTGCCATCACCCCTTGCTGCAGATGCAGTTGTGGGCTTCACTTCTGACCTCCAGCCTGCACTGGACAGGCATGGCCAGAAGCCAGCTGCAGGGTAGGATTACAGTTCTTGGGATCACATCTTCTCCTGCACCTGTCCATTTGGGCACAGCAAGCACCAGGTCAGTTGTCCTACAACTTCTCCTGGGGCAGCTCATCCTGTTTGCCTGTTGGAGGCTTTGTCTGAGTCCAGGCTTGCAAATGGTCCCTGGGTGAGCCCTGGAATATGGGGTAAGGGGAGCCTCCCTTGGAACCCCCTCCCAGCCAAGAGCTGAATCTCACTGGTCTGCTTTTCCGTGGAGTAACCAGCCCTCTTCCCAGGCTGGGGTGAGGTTGGCTGCAAGAACACAATCCTAAAAACAGTTCTAAAATGCTCCCAGGAGTTTCTGAGGTGTGCTTGACATGGCCATGGAACTTTTCAAAGAGTCATCAGCTGGTTTTGTTGGTGACTCAAGCAGCTCGAGGTAGGTATGTGGTGCGGAGAGAAGAAGGGCAGGAAGGAGTAGGTGCCCCAAGGGAATGATGCTGCTCCTTTCCTTCTCTTGGCATCCCAGGCAGAGCTGGCAGTGTTGCTCACTCGGTTTGCTCTTTCTCTCCCAGGCATTCCGAGTGTTTGAGCGGATGGCCAGGCAGGATGATGAGAAGAGGCGCCGGGAGCTGGAGGCAAAGCTGAGGAAGAAGGAGGAGGAGGAGGAGGCAGCTGCAGCTGCTGAGAGGGTGAAGCTGTGCCCTGCGGCTCAGGAGATTGAGGTGGAGACAACAGAGCACATCCCAGCACCAGAGGCCGGGGAAGCTGCAGGCACACAGGAATCAACCGCAGCCCCCTCAGGTGCTGCAGTCCCCAGCCCTGAGTCAATGGAGCCTTCGGGGGCTGCTGCCCCAGCAGAGCTGCCCACGTAAGGGTCTCTTACTTTCTTCATGCTCCTTGTGGGGAGAGGCAAAACCATGGACAGGGTGTCCACTGTTCCCTGCACAGCCCTTTTTGGGTTTTGACCTTCTTCTGCAGGCACTCAGCCCTTTGAGAGGCTGTGAGGATTTCCCTTGCAGGCTTCCAAGGCCGGAAGCATTGTGTAACTCCCCACAGGAGGGTAGGAGTTGTTATCCTGTGGGTGGTTCAGGGTTTCCCACTCCGCTCTGAGCAGGGAAGATGGCATATCCTGTACATGGCCCCACACAGCCTGGCCATGTGGCTTCTCCACAAACTGGCTGTGGTGAGCACTGTCCCTTTTTTTGCACTTGCTGAGGCTCACATGGAAGTCCTGGCACCAGCCTACAACCTTTTTGTTAGTGCTGGACTCCCTGGTGTGCTGGGAGACATCCCAGCAGCCATCTGGGAGTGTGCACGGGTACCTGCAATACCTGCAAGTTGATACTGGCAGGCCTGGCTGTGTGACAGGCGGCTGCAGCAGCAAATGGGTTTGGAGTCCTCTAGAGGTCTCTGGCCCAGCCCTTGGCTTAGAGCAGGGCCAGCTTTGAAGATCAAGCAAGTGCTGCAGAGTTTTCTCTTTAGCCGGGCTTGGTGGCTTTCCAGGAATGCCGAGCAGCCTCCATTTGTGCAGAAATGTCCTGGTGTCCAAGTCCTTCCATGGCTTCTGGGTCACTTCCAGCCTGACTCTGTCTGCTGAGCAGCAAGACATGAGCTCCAGGGGGCCAGCGTGGCCTCTCTGAACCATGTACCTGAATGCAGGTCCTGTACAGGGTTCACTCGTCCTTCCTTGGGTGTCACCTTGACCCTGGGCCGAGGCAGAGCTGCCCAACCCTTGCTCAGGGCCTCATGCCCCAGTTAGGTTCAAACTTCTGTGTTTCTTTGCTGACCAAGTTGGGGGAGTGATGCTGTGAGCTAACTGTGTAGACTCCATCTCCTCCTCCCTACCCTGGTGTATTCTGTGGTCAGACCCCATGTGATGGCTGCACTGCCCCTCTCTGATCACCATGATTGTCCTGGCGATATGTGGGGCTTAGCTATGGCCTGTCCCTGCTGTCCCACTGGTGCTAGGTGAGGAGGGAACCTTGGGCTGGTGATCCCTGTCCTCCTAGCCAGTTTTGGGCATGTCATGGGGAGGAGCAAGCTGCCAGAAGGAAGTGGACCACTGGAAGAACCCCAAATCCTGGAAGGACTAGGATGGCTGATGCCCCTGAGGGGCAGAGAGAATTCAGAGCTCAGGCTGTTGACCCTTGGCGTATGGAAGAGACAGTCTGAAGACCAAAATCTTGGGAACAGTGGAATGATATGTGGCAGGAGTGGAGGGGTTTGGTTCTTCCCCCAGGGGCTGGTTGGGCACTTGAACAGGCACTTGATCATGGCTTCAAGGCTGTCAGAGCTCAAGGAGCATTTGGACAATGCTCTCAGGCAGATGGTGGGATTGTTGAGGTTGTCCTGTGCAAGGCCAGTAGTTGGACTCAATAATCCTCCTGGGTGCCTTCCAGCTCAGGATATTCCATGATTCCATTGTTCTAGGACAGTGGTGGAGTCAGGTTCTGCAGCCTCAGCTGGAGGCCATGATGGGGAAGGGCCTGAGGGTGGCCACCACTGGGGGAGGAGTAAAGGGGACTGGCAGGGTGCCTGGTGAGTCACATGGTAACTGATGTGCATCCCACAGGATAAAGATAAGCCAGAAGCCGAAGATTAAATCACCTGCAATGCTGTGCTGGAGCTCTCCTGGTAAAGGAGGATTGTCTCTGGGGCTGCCAGTCTCACACCAATCCCTGGGCAAAATTAGCAAGTTAAAAAAAACCCTGCCAAAGTGCACAGCAGTGGCCTGGGTGTGTCCAGCTCAGCTTTCTCCCAGTGGAGAAGAGAGGGAGAGACTGGAGGCCCAGTGAAGCCGTGAGCAGAGGGAGCTGGGCTGGGCTGAGTGCCAGCTGCTTAGCCCTGTGCAGGCCACGTTTGGTGTGGTTTGCCCCATGAAGTTTCACCTCAGGACTTTTGTTATGAGGCAGCAGCTGGTGTGAGGAGAGTTCAGCTGCCTGAAAACAAATGTCAGGGCTGCAAGAAGGAAATTGGAACGTGAGGGCTCGTGTGGGAGCAGGGTGGGTCTGACAGCGAGTGTGTTGGAGCCAACAGGGGTGGTTTCTGCTGTGTGTGGTGAGACCCTGGTTAAAATTCAGCCATCGCATGTGCCACTCTGAGTTGTGTCCTGGCACCGCTGGAGAGTGGCCCCTCTCAGACCTCAGTCATTCGGGTGCTGTTTTGCAGCCTACAGCTGTGGCATTGAACACCAAGCCCTGCCTGGCAGCTCTGCCTTGGGTGTTGCCATGAGAAGGTGTCTTCAGCTGAGTACAGCTGCCACTGCAACTTCTGCCCCCGCAACGGGCTCTTGTCCCTCTTCTGTTACTGCTCCCACCACCCCAAACTCGCTTGGGGGGTGGGAACACCTTCAGCCCCCTTGGCGCCTGCCCAGTTTAAACACGTGGTGGGTGAGACCGGTTGCAGGAGGCACCGTCCCAGTCCCGGAGGTCTCTAGTGGTTTCCAGGCCAGGAGAATGGGGTGGCTGCAGGCTTGAAGTAGGGCAGAGCAGCCCACGGGTTTGTCAGGGGGCTGTAGTTGGTTTCGATGCCTCTGGGGGGCACTGGAACCCCCTGAAAGGCAGTGGGGGCTGGGTGGGCACCCCCCGACAGACTTAATAATTTAACCAACTGCTTAATTCTCCACAGCCTCTTCCTTCTGAGCAAAACCCAGAGCTACCAGCTTGGGTATGAGGGGCGCATGAGTAATGCACAACTCTGGCAGCAGGAATGCAGAAAAGAGCTTAAACAAAAATATTTTCCATCTCCCTTCCTTCCCCCCGCCCCTCCAGCCGCTGGTGAAGAAAACCGCTGCCACCAAAATCTATATAAAAACTTGCTCATTCTGTCAACCTGACAGCTCTGGAAATGTAGGGCAGGTACCATCCCAGATCTGCCAGCTCCCATCAGAGCCTCGCGCTGTGCCCGGATGGTAGGGTGCTGGTTGGGAACATCTTGCGGATCACAGTGAGATGATAGCAGCTTTTTCAGGGTCGATCCAGATGAATCAAGCCATTTTTGCAGGTGTGGAGGTTTTCAGGGCTCAGTTTGGGGCTCTGCCAGGTCTCCCCAAGTCCCTCATCTTCTCCACTTGTGAAAGGCAGGTGAATTGATTCCTCTTTGCTGCCCTGTAAATACACCGAGGACTGAGATGTCCTTGGAGTGACACTCGTGCCAGGAGCTGTGCCGAGGGAGACAGAGGTCTCTGTGCCACAGAAGAAGCCAGGCTCCTCTTGCAGCTGCCCCAGGTGTTGCAGCTGTCCTTCCCCGGCTGTTGCAGCTCTCTTGCTGTCCTGCCTTGCCAGGAGGGTAGCAGGGCACAGCCCTTCTCACACCTCACCATAGGGCTGTTCTTCCTGGCATTGCAGCTGCACAGTCGCAGCTCTGGCTCTTCCCCCATCTGCTCCCAGAAGCCATCCTTGCCTGAGCTCAGCTCCTAATTTTGAACACCTCTGCTGCCCAGCACCCTCCCCTTCCCCCAGCTTGGATTCCATCCTGCATATATTTGCCACACAGCATTTAAAATAGAGCCTGGCAGCCCACGTGTGGCACTGTGCAGCCCGGCCTGTGCTTGTGCTTTATGACTTTGGTTCCTGGCTTCCCTCTTTCTCCCTTTGGCTCCTTGCTTTCTCCCAGTATGAACTGGGGGGCGCAGCTGTCATCCCCCTGTCCTGTGAGTCCCTTCCCTTACTCCATGTATGGGCAAGAGGTAGTGGCAGGAGGCTGGGAAGGGCAGTCCTGGAAGCCTGTGCATGATGATGAGGTTTCTGAGAGGAGGATCTTTGGGTGTGGACAGCACAGCCAGGACTGGAAACAGGGCCAGTGGGACACAGAACACCGTGCCAGGTGGGCCCAGGAGGATATGCAGTGCCTCATTCCTGAGAAAGGCTTTGGCTGCTGCTGGGCAATCTGGCACAGTAACATGCAGAGCAGAATATGAAACCCTGGGGTCTCTGTGTCCTCTGCCATTTGCCTTCTGCAGTGTGGAGAGGGATGAGACAGCTAGAGGAATGGGCTGAGGTGAGGAGGGGAATCTTCATGGCTCCACCACTGCTCTGTGGGGCCTTGAAGGAGACCCTTCAGGTGTTCTGGAGTCTGTGACTGGGGAAGGGACTCCACTCACCCTATGAGCACAGTGCCATTGTGCCAAGGAAAGGGGCAAACAGCAGAGGCCTGGCTACCCTGACCGGCCTAGTCACCTGGTCCAGGTGAGCCCCGCCACCGGGGCTGGTCTCCCTGACATTGCTCTGCTATCCCTGGGAGTTGGGGCTCAGCAGTGACCTACAAAAATCCCTGGTGTACTCCCTGGCTTGCTGGCTGGTGAGAAGCAGAGTAGAATTAAACTGAAATGCATTAATCTGGTGAGCTGACTCCTAACATTCCAGCTCTTTCCTGAGACCCACTACTCCCATTCCCAGAGCCCCAGGTGACCTGGGGTTAACCCTTTGTGAGACGAACTGGGAGCATCCCTGGGATGACACAGCAGTGCTCTGGGAAATTTCCATGAGGCGCCTGTGTGAATCTAACTCGACTTAGCAACGGCTTGGCTTTGCTGGAAGCCCAGATGGCGTTTTGTTGCGAGGTGCCTGCAGGATGGGCTTCCTGGCATGGCTGCATCCTCCTTGGGGTGCTGGGGACAGGAATTTCACTGCTGGTCACCCTCAGTGGGGGAGTAGGGCTGTGAAGAGGAGCTGCTGCTGCACACTGCTGACTTTGAGGCCGGTTTTGTTTGACTCAGAGACTGCATTGTCCCAGGCTTTCTCCTCTCGCCTTTTCCATTTGGAAGGGAGGGGAACCCTTAGGTGCTCAGCAGTTTTGTCTGGGACTGTCCAGACCAGAAGCCAGTTAAACTGGTTTCCTTCCCCACTGCCCCTGTGGACTTCGCCGATGAGCTCACCTCAGAGTCCATGCTGTTCTTCCAGCCTGACCCAGAAAGGAGCTGATCTTGATCCATATTTAAGGAGAGTCTGTCCTGGTTCCGATTCTTCTTATGCACGTGGGGCCGTGCACAGGGAATTCCTCCGACACGGCCAAAGCCTGTCAGGAGCAGGAGTCAGACAGTGCTCAGAGAACGGCCTGACCTGATAGAGCCGAGCTCCATCTGGCCCTGTATCCTGTCTCCATCAGCAGCAGATGCTGGGGGAAGAGGAGAAGAACAGAATGAGCGTGCAGTGATACTTTGTGCTTTCACCCTGCTCTGGTACATAGTGGCTCAGCGGCTTTCTGAGCACTTGGTTGTTCAGCTCTTTGCGGGGATTATTTTCCCTTTTCTTTCTGAATTTCAGCACTCCCATGCCTGGGAGCTCTGCAACAGCATCCTGCAGCAGGTCCCCGCCACACAGCACTGCCATGTGTGGCTGTTTTCTCCGTGTGAGTGAAGAGGCATTGAGTGGGCCCTCAGTCCCTTTCTCTGCCCTCTGTGGGGTTCTTCTGCTGTGTCCATTTTCCCCTTTGAACCTGTTTTTGGGCTGAAGAGTCATCATTTCCATGCTTGTTTCTCACTTGAGCATCCTTGCGTTCCTGGTCCTGTACGATTCTCCAGTGTTCTGAGGGCCATCCCCATGCTCGAGTGTGGACCCATTGGTGTTCTCTGCCTCCTACCCTGTTTGTTTTCTCCTTGGCTGTCCTGCTTTTGCAGCGAGGCCATGAAATCCTCTTCCAGCCACATGGTACCTCCTGCAGTAAAATGATACCACTCCAACCCCTTTTCCTCCTTCCCAGCTCTCCCAAATGCTGACAACTTTTTCGGGTGGGAACAAGAGCTTTCATGGAAGCTCTGTGTTGGTGAGACCTCCTTCTGCTAACATGCCCCGGTGTGTCCTTGGCTCCATATGTGTCACCAAAGATTTTGGCCCTCAGGGTCTGTAGCACTGCACTCAAAGTGCTGTTTTGTTTGGTTTCTGGAAGGAATGTGTCCAGGTAATACTGAAGGAAGCAGGGAAGTGTAACTTAAGTCGTCTTTGCTAAGTGGAGTCTTTTCTGCAATGGAGAGAGGCTGTGGTTCCTGCTAGGAGAATTATTTTAATCCATATGCCTTCTCCCATTGTGATGGGAACTCAACTGCTCAGGAAGCATCCTTTCAAAGGCCTGAAACACTTGAGCATCCTGGAAAAATCCCCCAAAAGCCTTTTCTGCCCAGCAGCTGGGAAAGGAGTGTTGCTGCCAGCCAGGACAGCGATTTCTGCTCCCAGCCACGACCCTCCTGCCACAGGGATGGAGAACACAGCCACTGCCAAGCCTTTTGCAGATTATGAGGAACTAGTCAGGGTCCAGTTTTCTAGTGTTTTCATGGAGAACCAGGCTTCTCCGGTTGGGTAGCTGAGATCAGCAGCAGAGTGCCAGTTTCCCTGTCCTGCACTGAACTGCTGAGGCTTTTGGTTGCCCTACCAAGGTACTGAGCTCCAAAATTAGGTCCTGGGACCAAAAATAACTAAATTAAAACCTATAAATTTTTCTCTCAATGTGCAAAAAATCCCAGGGCTGGAAACCAAGGGACAGCATGTGCCCAATTCCTAAGTAAAAAAGCAATTGCTGTTTGCTTGGTGTAATATTACAGTGTTCACCAAAAGGGGCCTAATGTGGAAAACTACCTGGATTGGGCCAGGTTGTGTCGGTGGTCCAGGGGTCTGAGAGGCCACCTTGTCCTCTGTTCCCACAGCTCAATCGCATTGGTTTCCTTTGGCCTTATCCCCTTTTCCCAGGGGAGCCTGATTGGCTGCATGTAGGTCTCTCTCTTGGGAGACCTCTGAAGCCCAAGGCTGTATAAGCTCTGTGCAAACAATGAAGATCCCAGGGGTCTTTTCCGGATGGTAGTATGTCCTGCTGTCCTTGACCTAAATATCCCAGCAGTAGTGAAATTCAGCCCCCTGGTGCCAGCACTCCAACACTCTTGTGCAAGCTGGCAGTGGCATTTCAACTTGCCTAATGCCAGTAAGTTGGTGCTGTCGAACAGCTCTGTAAATAACTCAGGATGCAAAAGGGAGGCTAAAAGCTCTCCTGAAGAGAGTGAGCTTGGAAAAGAGCAAGGCTCTCCTCCAGCAGGGAGAGGGGCAGAGCGTCTCAGTGGGGCTGGTGGGGCTCCAGCTGCAGAGGAAGGGGGTGGATTTGTTGGCTGGCTGCTGGGTCGAGCAGCAAAGGTGTCATGTGGGTGATGCCTTGGGCACCTGGTACTGGCAGCCTTGATCCCTTCCCACTGCATCATCCAGGCTTGGTGACTCAATGGCATATAGGGGAATGTGTCTTGATGGGCTTGACTTTTGGTTGTTGGTTCCATCCTGGTGGTAAGTTGAAGCTTTGAGGCTTCCTGAAGGTCAGGTGACCTTTGAAGTACAAGTCATATGAGGAGCAGCTGAGGGAGCTGGAGGGGCTTAGCCTGGAGAAAAAGAGGCTCCGGGGGGACCTTCTCACTCTTGACAACTCTCTGACAGGAGGGTGGAGCCAGTTGGGGATCTGGCTCTGCTCCCAGGGAACAAGGGACAGGACAAAAGGAAATGTCCTCAAGTTGTGCCAGGGAGATTTAGGTTGGATATTGGGAAGATCCCTTCATGGAAAGGGCTGCCCAGCCCTGGCACAGGCTTCCCAGGGCCATGGTGGAGTATTCATCCCTGGGGGGATTTAACAAACGTGCAGATTTGGCAGTTGGGTACATGAGTTAGTGATGGCCTTGACAGTGCTGGGGAAACAGTTGGACTTGATGGTCTCAGAGGGTTTTTCCAACCAAAATAATTCCATCATTCCATGATCCTTGTAATGCTGATGGTGGGCACTGCAGGCTTGAGCCTGGGCTGCACTTCCTGACTGGGCCATGCCTCAGGTTTCAGAGTGAGGGGGAAGGCACTGGCTTGCATTTTTCACTTTTTGTTTTTGAGAGCAGGACCACCAAGCTGCACAACGCAGTCCTGGAGGTGTGTGCTCAGGAGCCCAGGGATAATGGGCTATGGGGAACTGTTGACAAACTTCTGCCTGCTTTGGGGGTGAAGAAGACTTTCCAAAACTGGATTTGAGTTGTTCTCCAGCAAACCAAACACATCTGGGCCAGAAGAAATCCTGAGGATATGGAGGGCCCTGGACCACTGCTGTGCTTAGGGCTGGAGCTTGCTGCCAGCCAAGGAGCGTTGGACAGGATCAGGGTGGATCAGAGAGGATCAGAGTGGATCCCGAGGCTTACTGACTGCAGTGCGACTCAAACTGTAAAGGAAGGGATTTGGCATTCAGCTTGCTTAGTGCTGTGCCAGAGCCCTCATTAGTTGAAGTGCTCATACAAAGAAGCCTTTGTGGAGCTCTGGGTGCCTCCTGGCCCCCAATGAAGGTCTGGGAGCTGCAGTCTACGTTCTCCTACCGCGACGCTTCCCAGGCAGAACCCAGAGACAGAAAGTGCAACTGTCCTGATGTTTGATGCCAAAAGATGTTAAATATGGAGGTGGGGGGGAGGCTCCTTTGCAGCTTGCTTGCAGAAGAAGCACAAAGCTGGGATTTTTCCATGCACACAGTCCCTGCAGCTTTGGGAATGCAGCTTTCTGAAGGGGTTAAACCTCTGGCTTCCCTACCTGTTGCTACAGCACCCAGACTGGAACCCTGAGGAGCAGAGGGCACACTTTACCCTCTTCAAAATCATCTTAGAAGCTGGGTTTTTTTAGCTTTGGCTGTTGTCCAGCTCAAGCTGAAGCTTGATAGCATCTTTTTGTGGTGTACAGACCTTCCTGTGGCTTGAGGCACTTAGGGTTCTCATCTGGAGGGGTAGTAGAAGTTCTGGAAATCTGTATTCCAGTAAATCTGTATTCTGTTGCATGTGCTGGTGTCTTAGGGTGAGCGTGGCCTTTCTGCAGCAATGCGGAACGAGCTCTGCCATCCCCCTGCCCACTGCCCGCCTGCCTAGCTGGCACTGCTGGATGGTTTCTGCCCTGCTGGGCTGCATGCAGCCCCTTTAGTGCTGGGAGGGTGGGATGCAGGTGTGGTGCAAGGTGCTTCTCCAGGAGGGAGTGGGGATTTGTGATAGTGTGGAAGGCCTGGAGGCTGCCAGGGGCCTGACGGACCTCCCTAGGTGGGTGGCCCAAGTGTTGCCACGGCAGGAGGATGGTGACTGCTGATGTGGTGCTGGTTCCCAGCAGCCCTCTGCTACCTGCAGCAGCAGTTTCAGGGGGACAGACTGTGGGCTGGTCCTCTTATCCTTCCTCAATACCACCCTCCCTGTTCCCTGGGGAGCCCAGTGAGGTCCTTTGAGCCAAGCAAATCTGGCTGTGAGCTGCGGGCAGATGTAAATGGGACCACGGTGGGGCCACAGCTTGCCAGGGATAGGGACCATCTCCCACCAGGCCTTAGGCCCTGGCAGTGGTGGCACTGGGAGCTGCAGGAAGGTATCTGCTTGGGAGCCCCCAACCCCAGGGCAGCATTCCCAGCTGAGCATGGGGGACCAACCCTTGCTGCAGTGGTAGTGCCCCTGACAAATACGTGCCAGCAACAGCTTCTCTTACTGAGTGTGCTGGTGCCTCTCTGAGTCCTCACAGTGTTGGGGCCATAGAATTTATGATGCTGATGGATGCCACTTGCTCTCAGCTGCTATTAGGGAGCAGCAGCCTGGATCCAAATGTCTGCTTGTTGCAGTAAAGGCCGGCTGGATTGACGGTGTGCAAAACGTCTCCTGGCAGGCCCGGCTTTCTGCATGTGGATTTGGGTAAGGCATATGGAGTGCCTGCTTTTTCTTCTCCTACTTGCTCTGAACTTCATTGTTACTCAATGAGTTCTTTTCACTCTTGGTAACCTCTCGAGCTGGAAGACAGTTTCATGTATAACACAGGGCCTCTGACAGTGGTTAAACTTGGAACTGGGGTGTTTGTCCTTGTCTGCCTGCTGTATGTGACTCCATACACCATACCCTCTGCTTGCCCACTCAAATGGCGGAAGGTCTCATGGAAGGGAGAGGCTGTCTCTGGTGGTTAGGATGTGCTTGTGGGATCTGTGGGATGTGTTGTGATGGCAAAGTGCAGATAGAATGGGACTGTTGGAAATACCTCCCTCAGGAGCAGCTTTGCAGGTTTGGGTCTGGGTCTCCATTTCTGCCATTGCTAGGTTGGTTGCCAGCCCAGCTTTTTCTCCATGTTGTCCCCTTTGGCATTGGCCAGTCCCGCTCTCCAGCTTCAGCTGTGGCAGTTGTTTCTCTTCTCACCCACCTCCACATCTGGGTTGACATGTTTTCCTTAAAGTTGCCTAAATAATTCACCTTGACTAATAGCAAACAGCAGTGCCAGCTCTGGGGGAAGCTTTCTGGGAATGCCAGTGACTGGAGTGTGTCTGCTGTACTGGCCACTGAGCTGTGGCATCCTTGACTGCTAGATCCAGGTATCCTGGATTTCCCTTCCTGAGACGGCAGGGATCCTGTCTTGGGAAGTTGAATTGCTCCAGAAGATCAGTGAGAAGATCACTTTCATTAGGTTGTTTTGAAAATCCTTGGAATTTTTTCCTTCCTCTTAAGGGGAAAAAGAGGTCCATTGGGATTATGCCGTATCAGTTCCTCCCATGACACTTTCCCACCTCTGCTCCTCCTCAGCCTCAGGCTGAAGAATCGCTCCCATGCTGCTATGTCTTTTCCTCAACTTTTGTATGCTTGTACCAAGACTCCTCAGTGAAGAGGAACTCAGTGAGTTGCCCTGCTTCTTCGCAGCTCAAACATTAACCAGATGCCCTTTGGTGTTTGGTTCCTGCTCTTGGTTTGTGTCCAGCACTGCTTTCACGGAGCTGGTGCTGCAGCTGTTGAGCTCCGAGGACAGAAATGTGTTCAGCTGAGTGTCCGCAGAGCGAGGATTGCTGTTGCCATTTCCACATTGCTCAGCTCGTCGTGCGTCACCAACCCACGGAGCTGGGAATCCCAGAGTAAGAAATGCCCAGAAATCTGTGTATGGGGCTTGACATGCGGCTCAATCCTCAGACATCCAGCGCGCCCACCAGGAACAACACTGCCACCTATCAGGGGGTCTTGTCCCCTTGTGCTGCTGCTGAGGGTCTCGCCCTGCGTGTAGGGAGTGGCTCCAGTCCCAGGGACAGCGCAGCCATGCTGTGCCATGTGGCTCTGAGGAGTGGGAAACAGATCGGCTGCTTCTCGACGGTGCATTGTTAAAGGTTTCACCTCCCCCAAAATGACACATTGCGAGCAAAAATAGAACAAGACAGAACACATAGACCCACCCCCACCATCCCCACCACCCGGCAGCCAAGTGCATGCGGTGCCAAACCCTTGGGTATAAAAGCTGGTGCTTTGTCACTCTCCCTCCCCTCAGCCCTGCCACCACGTGCCCCAGCCCAGCAGGCATTTGGGCAGTCCAGTGAGTGACTGTCGCACCAGGAGCAGCCGTACTGCTGGGACAGTCGCCACCCAACCCACACTTTGTGCTGGATCTGGCCTCCCTCTTCACCTGGTGGGTCTGGGGATGGGAGCAGCAGCCATGGTATTGGTGCAGGAGGTTCTCTTGCCTGCTACACAGTGATGCTCTTGAGACAACATGAGGGATGCCTTTGGCCAGGAGAGCCACCTCCGGTGTGGCGGCATCGCTTGGCCCAGCATGCTGTGAGCCAGAGCTGTCTCCTGTGAACAGTGAGGGAAGCTGCCTCTGAGTCAAGGAGCAGGGTCCAATTCTGGAGTGCCACTGGCGTGTGCTAAGCACAGTTGGACCAGGCAGAGATCTGGTTGGAAAACCTCCAGGAAAGGAAGAGTTGCTCCAGGAGGTGGTAGAGCTGTCAGCCGTTTGTCAGCAGTGCCTAACAAGGCTGTGGCCTGCCTTCACCACCCTGGATCCTCCATGGCTCCAGAACTGGCAGTTACACTGGCAGTGAAATTACCCAGGCTTTGTGAGTCCCCCAGTGATCCTGTTCTGAGGTGCAAAGCCCATTAGTTTCACATGCATAGACTTTTAACACTGGAAACAGAGCTGAAGCAGAGTTTGGTGGTGTCTTGGGAAAACAGCTGGAGGAATTTGGACTGGATGTTGGGGAGGAGAGGAGTGGAAAAGTGATGGCACTGGAACTCACACCCCCAGGATGAGCAGCCATGGCTGGAGAGAGGTTTAAGCACTAGGGGGAACTTCTCCCGCTGAAGCTGGATGAGCAAGGCTGGGGCTGCAAGTGGGGCTGAGCTTGTCCAGTGAGCTGCATATGAAGGCAGAGGTGGCGGTGACACATCCCTCCATCACTCAGCCGTGCTCCAGTTACAGCACAGGAATAGCTCTGGGGAATGACAGAGGGACAGTCGGGCTGAGAGTAAGGCTGCTGTCACCTGCACAGTACCTATGCTGTGCAGAGAGACATTGGATAAAGTCTCTACGGAGCAAGTCCTGCCTCAGTTTCCCTGTCACACAATTAACACTGGCTGTGGGGCTGATGAATCAACTCATGCCCTCATAGGCAGTGAGATTGCGCTTGGTAAGCTCCAAATGGGACTACACCATCCGGAACTGTCCAGCTGGGGCCCACACTGCTTAGAATGAAACACTCTCTTAGGAGGAAAAAAAACCCAGCTGGGTTTAAAATCGGGTCAGATTTGTCCTTTGGTTCACCATGTGTCCTCGTGGCCAACCTGGGGTGGAGGGCAGTAGTCCCATGAAGCTGTGCCATGCCTGGGCAGATGCCACAGTGTGAGTACACATCCTGCAAGGGCATTTAACCAGCCAAGCTTCCCCAGGCTGCACACAGACCCTCCTCCCTACCGCGGGGTGATGAAGGGTGGTCTCTGAGACAGTCGTGCCTTGAGAGCCAATCTGGGTGCGACCACTGGGCTGTCCATAGGTGGGGACCCGGGGACACATGAGACAATGCTTGGGGACATGCCACCGCATTTCAGCACATTTGCTTCCTATGGGGACAAGCGTGGGGCCCTGAAGACGCTGTCACCATGGCCCCTGGTCGCCTGCACCATTCAGCTTCTCGCCCTCCAGCCTGTTTGACTCCTACAGTCCGGGGGCGGTTGGGAAGCGACAGCTGGAGCCAACGCACCAGCCCGGTGCGCGCTGCCATGCCAACCCTGTTTCCATGGCAATGGGCACCCAATGGGCGACTGCCAGGCGAGGCCAAGATGCCCGAAAAATGATGCGATGCCCCCTGAAATGGCCAGCTGAGGCTGGGAGCTTGTGAACACTGCCAGTCCTGGTACTGCCTTCAGTGCCTGGGAGCAGATCAGAACCACCCCAGGCCAGAGGTGTAACAGGGCAGGTGAAACCCTTGCTGCACCCAGGAAACCACAGAGAAAAGAAAAATGGGGAGGTGTGCACAGCCACGTTTACAGCCCCCTCCGACTGTCTTACAGCCTAATTTAATTTAAATAGATGGCTCTTACATAATCCTCAGGGCACCGTGCTGCTGGAGCCAACCCCACCCTGCACTAGTGAGGGCCCCGCAGAGTGGGGGTGCCAGGAAGGCAACAGGGCGCAGGAAGATAGGCTCCCCAGGGCTGTCTGTGTCCTCGGGCTGCTCTTCACCAGACCCCCCCTTTACATAAGTCCCTGAGCCCCATGTTTATCCATCTCTACATTGAAGCCTAGGTGGGTATCAAAACATTTTAAAATAACTCTGCCTTTTGTTAGCACCACAGCTATCTTTAGAAGAGATTTGATTTTATTTGAAAGCCCTCTCTGTGAGGATTTGGTGGAATAGATCCCCAGCCCAGCAGTTTAAAGGCATATGGGTGTGGTGATCTCCTTTCTTGGCTGGAAACACTGTATTGATTATTGCTTATCGATCTGATAAACCCCATCTTACCTCTGCAGCCGTCTCCTCAGCTTTTCTCAGATTTCCACAGCTGGGAGGGCCAGTGTTGTGCTCAGAGTGTTGCTCATGATTCACTTGTCCAGGCACCCTGGGATGGCTCCATCACCTCCATGTCGCCAGCTGCCCTGGTCATAACAGCTGGTGCTTTTCCCAAACGTTAAGATCAGGGTGAGGAGAACGAGTGCTGTGTTTTCGTGGTGAACTCAGGTCACAACCATAGGCCACCACCTCTGCAGCCATGACAGTGGCTTGGGGGACAGGTCACACCCAGCACATGCCAGTGTCCCTGCTCCAGCTGTGGTGGGAAGTGGAAGGAATGAGGAACTCTGTGTTGGAGCAGAGATGGCCAGGAAGGTGCCCTGGGCCCACTGGGGGCCAACTCTGGACCTTTTGAGCAGCCAAACCATCATATGTCTCACCAGTTGTCTTTTCAGCAGCCTGACTGCTGCTGCAGCACACTGGGGAGAGGGGACTGTGAGCCACCCACAGTGGACAGGGTGGCTGTGGTCCCTCTGTCCTGTGGCTGCCGACTTGGACCTGCTCCCTTCCATAGAGCCAGCAATGAGGGAGAGACTGGGCAGCAGCCCAGCATTGGAGATGCTGTAGGAGCACCGAGCAGAGGCTATGCCCTCCCTTTTGGTTTCTTGCATCCTGCTCTCAGGCTTCCTGCTCCCCAGGCTCTGGTCTCTCTGACATTTAACATGTCACCCCTTTCTTCCCCCACCAGGAGACAGGAGCAGTTCCAGACAAACCCCGACAGCTACAATGGAGCTGTGCGAGAGAATTACACCTGGTCCCAAGACTACAGTGACCTGGAAATTAAAGTGCCTGTGCCCAAGCATATTGTCAAAGGCAAACAGGTAAAGTGGTGTTAGTGGCGTCTCTTTAGCATTTCCCTTAACATCGTGGTGCCCAGCTTTCCTGGGAAACTGTGTTTGGAGCAGAAAGGCTCCTTGTCCTTTGTACTGAAGGACCAGGATGTGGTTGTGCCTTTTTCTCGCCTGTGAGTCTGGTGGGGACTGAGATCCCAGACTGTCTGTGTTCCTGTTGTGCTGCAGTGTCCTCTGCTCCATCCCAGCTAGGTTCCCTGGCACTGCCTTGCCCTTTCTGTGCTTCTTTTCTCTGCTTCCACTATCTGCATACTCACACGTGGGTTTCAGAGCCTGGTTGGGGATGGATGCCGTCAGTTGTTCCTGTTGCTCTGCATGTCTTCTGCCTTCTGTTTGGAAGCAAGAGCTGCTGGAATGGCTCCTCTGGCACTGGGGAGCTGGATCAGGCACAGCCCCTGTGTGGCTTGACCTGCTCTAGATGGAAGGCAGCCGGCCTGGGTGGAGGCTGAGGGCCAGCCCCTCCCCCTGGCTGGCTTCCTGCGCAGAGAGGTCTCGCCTCTCTCTTTGGCTCAGGCAGGAACTTCTCTGTTCTGCTTGTGGTCGCGTTGTTTTTCCTGCACCACTTCTGTTCCCTCCTGGTCAGGGACCCAGGAGGAGTGTGCCCATGGCTGGCCTTGGTCGGACCCAGAAGTTTGAACTCTTTCCCAAGTACTGCCCTTCTCTCTGTATTTTTCCATTTGGGAAGCCTCTGCTCCCCCACCTCCTGCTCTCCTCTGCTTCCAGGGCGGCTGAAAGGAGCACGCTGGAGTTTGTCACTGGCTTCAGCCTACACAGCTCCTCAGCGTGCCAAGGAATGTCACTGGCAGCAGCAGCAGCAGCCCGGGCCGGAGGGTTGAGGGGGCACACAGCTGCCACGGGCACAGTGGGGCACCAGGAAGATGCATCTCTCCCAGTGGGTCTCTGAAACAAACCCAGGCTGTTTCTTGAAAGGATTCTGGAGTGTCCAGATGGATATTCCATCCCTCCTCATCATACTTCCATCACGATTCCTCTCCCTGCCTGGGGAAGTTTCCTCCATGCCAGGGAAGTTGTGTCCTTGCCAGAAACTCCACACAAGGCTCTGTCTGCTCCATCCTTGGCAATGGAGAGGTTCAGGAGCCTACAGGAGCTCACAAGAGTGGAGACAGGATATGGTTTCCTGACCTTCCCATGGGTCAAGACTGTGCCATCACTGTGGAAGGGTCCCTGCACCTCAGAGCAGGCAAAAGGGGTTTCAAGACACCCCATGCCAGTGCCCGTGGCATGGCTCTGCCTACCCTTGCCCCAGTATCTGCCCACGCTGCCCTCTTGAAGCAATCGGTTGTTCGGATGCTGGACTTCCCTTCTCCTTGCATTCTGTTTCCTGGTGTTTTGTTCATCCATCCTTCTTAGGACTCCTCTTGGCAGCTGAGTTTCCATTTCCAAATGATTCTATATATTCCCAGCCTTGAGGGAATGGGAACTGACAGGCTGGGTCTTGAGCCAGAGCAGGAGGACTCAGAGCAATTTAAAAGCTCCATGGACTTGGGACATGTTGTTCCTGGGTACCTGCACAAGAGTAGCATTCCCTTGCATTCACACAGCTTCATATTTCAAAAAAATTACCAGGTTTTTGACTTCTACCTGCCAAGGCAAGATTAAAAATCTCCCCATTTAGTCCCTGGGTTCAGGGTGCACCCAACTCTACTGCTGCTCACAGTCTTCCTTATGACACTTCTTGGGATTCAGGCTGTTGCTATGGCATATTTTTGCTCGGGTGAGCTTAAGGTTTCCTTGTATGGAGCTCAGGTGTCCTTGGAGCAAGAATGGGCGATTGGGTAGGTGGGACCATCTTCATCCATGGTTCCCACCTCTCTGATCTACTCATGGGCGCAACAGAGGCCCACACATCTGAGTGCTTAAATAGAGATAATGACTCCAGGCCTCTCTCTTTGCTGGACTCAGAGGAGACAAGCTCGATTCCTCTCTCAGTTTGTGTTTGCTTGTTTGAGGTGCGTGGGCAGCTGTGGGTGTTCTGTGGGCACAGAAGTCAATGTGGTGAAAAGGCCACAGCACACAGATAAGAGCTGGCTTTCCTTGGGAGCAGACAAGTGTTTTGGGGAGCAGAGGTGCTCGCAGGGAGTGCATGGGGAGGGACAAGCAGCTTCAGAGCTGTTGGACTGCTGCAGGTTGTTCTTGGCCTTCCCCCAGCTGTGGGCTGTCCACAGGTACCACCTTACGCACACACGAGTGCTCTTAGACATGTCCCTCCATGCATGGAGGGGCAGGGCTCTGCCATAGGGCATGTCCTGCCCGTCCCTACTCCTGGGGGGCTGGTGTGCTGGGTGGGACCTTCTTGCTAGGTGCTGGTAGAAGCAGGTGTTGCAATTGGTTCTCATGCTGGCTGCTTGCACAGCGAAGTGGCCAGGTGAAGGCTTCCCAGTTTGGATCTCTTCTTCCATTTGGGTTTCTCTGCTCCCTCTCACAATGTGTGGCTGGTCCCAGAGCCACCTAAAAGGAGTCCCTCGGCCCCTCCAGATATCTTTTGCAGCCACAAGATATTATCTGTAAATAAAACCCCTCTCACATTTGGTTGTTCTTGTCCATGTGGATCCCACAGGTACAATGCTGTGCTTGTACCTTCCATGTCTCCAGCTTCCCTGGCCCTCCACACCCCAAAGAATTTCCCTCCAGAAGGTGACTTGGGAGTCACCTTGCTTTTTTCCCATGGTCCGTTCTGTGCAGGCCCTGTAGCATGCTGAGAGCCCAGCATCAGTAGCTGTGTCCCTGCGCCCGGGGACCTGAGTGGATGGTGGTAATGGAGGGCAGAGCCTCATCCCCATGCCTTGTCTCTGCAGTAAGGCCTCAGCACTGGTCTGGAGGGAGCTGCTCTGTGGAAGGAGCACCTCCTCTGGAGGTGTTTTCATCCCAGGGCAGCTGCTCTTGTAAAGACTGTCCACAGCCACAGCCAGGTGACAGCCTGTTGTGCTCTCCCATCCTCATGTCCCTTCCCCAATCCCCTGTGAGTGTGGTCCTGCTCCCAGCCATCGCACTGGAGCTCAGTCCCGTGTCACCCTGCGCTGTGTGTGCTGGGCCTCCTCTGCTCCTGCCGGAGTGTGTCTGGGAAAACACAATAAAGACGCTCTCACACCTGCCAGGTTCAGCAGAAAGGAGGGGCAAGACCCTTTATTATTTACATATGTCACGTCTTATACATTTCTCAACTGCACAAGGGATTGGAGGACATGTCACTTCCTTCTCAATCCCACTGGAGAAAAAAGGTGCTCATCAAAGTTCTCTTATCACAAAAGGAATGAAAACCAGAAAATACCGTTAAGTAAACATTGGCTATTATTTACATGAAACTGTGAGAAAGAATTTCTGACTCCAAGGTTAAAACAGAAGGCTTTAGCAAAAACCAGGGCAACACCGGAGCACACAGCAGCTTCGGGGGCTGTACCCGGGTGACATCAGTCAGACACAGCCGTGGTGCCCTCCCTGGCTGGAGCAGCTCTGCCTGTCTTCTGCCTGTGTGGAGCTAGTGAGCTGCTGGAAGTCTCCTAGGTAATGGATAATGTAATAACATTTCAAATGAGATCTGCAGAGCAGGAGGAAGATCTGGGGGAACTCTGGGAGAGAATGCAGGCAAATCTCACTGCAGTCTCCTCCTCTCGGGCCAGCGCTGGGGGGCACAATCCTGCCCCTTCCCAGCCAGGTCCTCCCTACATCCCCTGGCTTGGCGCAGGCTCTGCTGGCAGCACCTCAGGGCCAGAGGGGACAAGAGAGAACATATGGTCTCTACGGAGACCAAGGGTACTGCGTGCCTGTCACAGCCTGCCTCTGTCTCCCCAGGGGACAGTCATGTCACCTGCATGGCAGGTCGGAGCAGGGTTCCCCATATGGCTGCTGGGGGCGGGAACTGGCCCCGTTCCTGGGGACAGAGCTGCCCCTCTAGCAGGGAGCCGGGAAACCGTGCTGCAGCATTCCTCCTGCACGCGGCCCCTCCTCGCACACCCGATGGGAGGCCGAGGCTGAGCCCAGGGCTGGCTCCGGCAGCGGAAGCAGAGCCAAGGAGCATGCTTTCAGCATGGTGCAGCAAAGAGGGGATGACCTGCTGCAGCCCTAGTGTAGGAACCCCCAAATTGCCCCTGCTCAGCTATCAGGATGACACACACTCATGCCCAGCTTGTCACAGTGATGGACAGGCACACCGCTGAAGAGCCCTCTCACAGCAAGTAGGTGCCCAACCTTTGAGTGCTGTGTGGAGGCCTGTAGCATTACTGGTCTTCTTTGTGGGGAAACTGAGGCACCGGGTAGAACCAGCTGCCTTGAATCCTGCAAGGGCCCCCCCCAGTTGCTGGGCTGTACTGCTTTTCCTTCCCTGGAGAGATTCCCTCTCTCCTCCAAACTGTCGCTGTTTGCTATGAGAGAACAGTGGGATTCCCACCCTGCTGCTACAGGCAGGGCTGGAAGCTTTTCTCTCTCTCATCCCCTCCAAGTGCACTTGACCCCAAACCCCAGCTTGCACAGTGAGATGGCAAGCAGGAGCCTTCCAGATTATTGTCTCTATTTGTTTCCAGGTGTCTGTGGATATCAGCAGTGGTGCAATTCGTGTAGCGGTGCTGGAGGGAAGCAGCCAACACATCCTCATGGAAGGGAAACTCACCCACAAGATCAACACGGAGAGTTCCCTGTGGAGCCTGGAGCCTGGGAAGTGCGTTTTGGTAAGGGCAGTCTACACCAGCTGTGTCTCCTTGGCTCGCAGCTCTGCCACAGTTGACCTAGGAAACTGGAGCAGCTGGAAGTTTGAGACAGCTCTGGATATGTCTGGCTTTGCCTGTCCAACGTCTGGCTCATGCTGCCCTTGCCTCTGTGCCGTGCCTTGCCTCCTACTCCTGAGTTGCCTGTAAAGGTGCTGGCTGGGCAGCACGTCTGTCAGGCTGGGCAAGGGCGTCGCCAGCTCCAGCTGTGGGGGGACAGCACAGCCATTACTTGGGGCTGGTCACTGTCCTCAATCCCGGTGCTGGTCCTGCACACCTGGCCTTGGCTGAGTCTGCCTTCCAATTCACCTGGCCCCACTCCGACCCCAGCATCTTGGCAGGTGCTTGTTCCCCACCATTCCTTTCTGTCCTGCTGTGGGATTCCTACTTGCCTGTTTGATGTGGACACTGTGGCTCCTCCTCTGCCTCCAGCAGGCCTGGGGTTTGCTGTGTGCCTGCTGTCCCAAATCAAGCCTGTCAAGGTGGTCTGAGGGCAGCTAGTGCCCAGCTGTGTATTACTGGTGGGTTCCCAGCCCCAAGCCTCGTTTTTGATGTGCTCCAGATGTGCAGGCCATCTGGAGTGTGTGAGTTCAGCCCTGTTCACGGCTGGAGCTGTTGTGGGAGTTCTGCCCATCACCCTGGGATCCTGAGTGTCAAACAATTTTGAAACTTCTGTGCCAGTTTAGGGGCCAGGATTGTGCTAGGAGTGGGATTTTTCTACCTGTGACTGTCTTTGCCCTATCCTTTTCCACACAGAGGCTTTTCCAGAAGAGTTTCAGGAGTCCCGAGGCTGTTGTGAGACCCAGGAGGGGACACATGCCTGGGAGGGAGGGAGCTGACTCCAAGCCTTTCTCCCTGTGGCACAAGGGTGGCAGCAGCTGAGCACCCAAATCCGAGCCCCCACAGTGGAAAATGGAGAGGGAATGTGCTGCCAGAGTCAGGAATCCTGTGGATGGTGTGTGGGGAGGCTGTGCAGTGCCACTTGACCACTGCTGTCCCGCAGGGATGTACCTTGAGTGACAGGCTGGCACCAAAAGGCTGAGTGAGGTCCCTGCAAGGGAGAGGAGCTTCTCCAATGCTGCTAGGCCATTGAAGGGATGTGGTAGTGGCATCCTTAACCTGCATTTTGTAGATATTCATAAACATCTTGGTAATTAGCTTATCTGGGACAAAGAAACAATCCTGGAAAGGTAGAAACTCACTGAAGAGGAGGTGGCCCGATGGGTGGCTGCTCCACAGTGTGGATGGAAGTATGGAAGTCCCCAGTGGGTGTTCCCAGGATCAGCAGGGGAGGCAGTGTCTCTTCAATACCCGTCGGAGGCTGGGAATGGTGCGGGTGGAGCGAGACTCTGTGCCTCCTGGAGCGGCCGCGGGCAGTGTGGGGAGCGGAGTGGGCCCATCACCCCCAACCCCAGAGCTGGGTCTTGCCTCGAATAGCACGAGCCCTGGCTTGTGAGGATCTCCAGCTGGCTGCCAACATATTGATGGTGGGATGAGATTTTGCTTGAAGAATTGTAAGGTAACTGGAGCAGAGTGAGTAATTCTCGCCCAAGAGCATCTCCTTTTTCCATGTGCTGAGTAGCCAGGAGTGGTTTGCGCCTCCTCCTGATTCATTCATCAGGGGACACCCACCCTTGTGGGAATGCATTGCTTCATTCAGTGCCTGGATGGGGCCATGGAGTTTGTTTGGAGCTTATGGGGCATGTGGACCCTTTCTGTGCCCCAGTTTGTGCATCGCTCTGTGTGAGCTCCAAATGCAGCAGTTGGGCTGTCTCCCTTCCACGAGGTGCTGCAAGGTGCCGCTTGGCTTCCCTCTGTGGGACCCAGGGATGGCGTTCCCTGACAGGGTGGTTGTAGCCGACACTGAAGTCACCCAGTGCCAGCCGGGGTTGTCCGAGGGGATCCTGCCTGCCTTGGGGACCGCTTGGGGCACTGTGGTGGCCCTGTCCATGCTGTGTGTTTGTGGTCTGTGAATTGAGGTGATCCCTGCAGCAGAACTCAGTCTTTGCACCCAGGAGGTGGAATCTCTCTTGCTTGGTCCTGTCTGTCTGAAAAGGTCTCAGTTCTGTGCACAGAGACTGTTGAGTCCCATGTCCTCTTGCAGGATGTGTCCGGGATAATCAAGAACCCCAGATTCTTCAGGAGGCTGCTGTAACAGCTTTTTCACTGTCCTCAGCCTCCCTGGCCTCCTCCTGGCTCCCTTATGGGATGGCGTTCATGGCCTCACCATGAGCAAACTCCCTTCTCCTCCAGTTCTTACCCTGGGAAGATTATTTTGCCTTACAACCCCTTCTGGCTCTGCTTCTCCCATCCTGCCTGGTGTTCTTATTCATGTATCCTCTTAATTATGTCACTCACACTCCAGCAGCCCCAGGACTCCCCTCACCATCATTCAGAGACCACTCTGCCTTCCCTCTCCTGCTCCATGGAGTTCTCCCAGCTGGAGCCCAGCCTGACACCAACATGTTTCTCATCTCATCCTTTGGCACACCCTTGTGCATGGCAGGAGAATCCAGCTGGCATTGTTCTGCAGTGGAGTGCTCTGCCAACGTGGGGCGGGGGCCTGTCCACACCTCCTGCTCAGGATTATGTCCCAGGATCGTGCCCCTGCCTGTGGCATTCCGCACTGTACCCTGGTCCTGGGTGTCATCCCTGTGCTCTCCCTTCTCAGTCACACCCGCTCGCTTGTTGAAAGTGAGATTAAAATAACCTCGCTGTTTTTAGCAATCCCACTGGGTGTTGTGCACAACTCCTTTTGGTATTATTTTCGTTGTGGAGGATTTTTCTCCCATTTCCTCTCTTTTTCTCTTCCTCTTAGCCTTTGTTTTCCACGCTTGGGCTTTTGTCAGCAAGTCCTGCCTTGAACGTTTATTAGAGTCTTGGCTTGTCATCCTGTGAGCCACGAAGCTGAGGGGATACGACTCAGTGGTGCTCAGCCCTGCCCTCCACATACTGCTGAGAGTGGCGTTGCTGCCTCCTCTGTCCCCCTAAACACTTCCCAATGACTTTTGAGGTGACTTTGGCTGGTGTGTTCCAATGGGAAAGCAGGCAGGGGGAGGTTGTCTTCCCAAGACCTACTTACACCCCTTGGCAGCATCTCTCCAGCTTTGACAAGTTATTTGGGATCAGAGAGGAAACCTTGTGCTACCGTGAAGCCCAGAACTGACAATGAGGGGTTATGACCTTCCCAGTAGGGTGTGGAGATGGAACATGACGCTGTGTCCATGCTGGTGACGCCTGTCACCTGCTGGAGGGTCTCTCCTGCTGAGTGTCCCATTGTTCCTCCAGCAATCTTCTTTGCAAGCTATCATTACCCTGGTGCTTTTCCAGGGAATGGCCCATCCCAACGTGGCTGAGAGCTCATAGCTTGGACACTGGCTGTGGGAAGTGAGCGTTTCAGCATGAGGACACTGCCAGCTTCAGATACAGCATTGCCTTCTGCAAGCCTCTCTCTCCTCAGGCCACCGTTGCAGAGGCTGTTCCTACCTCCCTGTGCACCCCAAAAGACTCAGCTGGGCTTTTACCCCGGTGGAACCCACCAGGCAGAGCTGAAATCTGGCTGAGGGCACAGGCACACTTCAGAGACCTCATCCTTCCTCCGGCAAGTGGCTCTCAGCATCTCTGGGGCCCTGGGGGGTCAACCAGAGCTGTTGGCTGGAAAACTGGGCAGCAGTGTCAAGTGCAGGCAAAGCTTTGTCTTGTCTTGAAGTGAGAAACACAATGAAGTCGGGGTTTGTCCTTGTGGAAGAAGCCGTGCTCCCTCCTGGAGCCCTGAGGTTTCCAGAGCTCTCTCCAGCGGTGCCCACAGCCTTGCGGGGGTCTGTCAGCTCAGTACCAGAGCCTCCTCCATNNNNGGGGGGGGGGGGGTGGGTTGAGGACTGGCCTGCGTGGGGAATCACCCAGAGACCTGCCATGGCCTCTCACCTCTTCCTTACCTCCACCTCTGGGCACCCAAAGTGCTTGTGGGGGCACCCAGCTGCATCTTCATCACTACCAGCTCTCATAACCCAGATACTCAGGGACTGGACCACAGAAGACATCAGCAGAAACTGTCCAGGAAAATGACCTATGTCTGTGTCCCCCATCCTGGAGGTGGGACCTGTCTGCAGCAAGTCCTCCAGCACTGCCTTGAATCACGAAACCCCGGACTCATGCATGGGCATTTTAGAAACTGAGGCTCACTTGGAGTGAGTCTCACTTTGACAGCTTTCCCCCTGGAATAAAGAGGGATGAGCGGATCGCCTCAGACAGGCTGCAGAGGTGTGCAGGTGGTGGCAGGGTGCCAGCGAAGGAAAGGGGTTTGGTAGGGAAGGAGGGGGGATAGGTTTCCATCCCAGATGATCTTGGAAGGGTTTTCCATTCCCCAGTGCTCTGGGATGGAGTTGGGGTGATGCCTGAACTCCTCCAACACGTCCATCCCTCTGCCAGCAGGCTGGCTCTGGTGGGGATATACCAAACCATGCGTGACTCGCGGCAATGCCATGGGAGCATGGCTTGTGCTGGAGCCCTCACTAGGGAAGCTCACACTGCCAGCAGCACCACGAGGACATCCCTCGTGTTCCAAACCCTGAGGAGCCTGAATGGTGCTCCTACTGCAGGTGTGGGACAGCCGGGGATGCTGTTCCTCCACTTCTCTTCTGTCTGAGGGGGGACGTTCTGGGGGCTCCTCCATTCCCCCACCTGCCTACCCAGGGTTGGGAAGCCCAGGAGCAAACCCTCGCTGGCTCTCCCTCCCCTCCAAAGTGGAACTGTGCAATTAAAAGGAGAACAAGCATGCCTGTCTAGCTGGAAAAACTAACGCCTTCCCCAGGCTGGAATATTTTACTGGCTCTGCTCTCCCAGAAGGATTAAACCCCAGCCACCCCCTCCTGTATTAATTGGTTCCTTTTCTTCACACCGCAGAGAAGCCTGGCTCCGTAACAGGAATGGCTGTCCGTGTTCTCCCCTCCAGAGCCATTGAGCTTCCAGGGAGGTTTGAGCAAATTGTATTGTCTGCCTTTATTGATGATTTTGCAGAGGCCGACGAATGCCATGAATCTGCCCTGCTGCTGGGATTAGTGCTAAAATAACATGGGAGGAAGCAGCCCACTCTTCCTGGAAAAACGAAAAGCAAGTTGGAGTTCCCATTGCAGGATGCCCTGTGCTGGCCCCAGCACAGCCCAGCTGGCTCAGTTCAAGGCACTGCCATCAGGGATGCCTGTGACTACAGCCGGTGGCTTTTCCCAGTGAGGATGTTGGCTGGAGCAAGGAGATATCCCCTCTCCTTGTCCATCCTTCCGGGGCTGCTGCTGAGCTGCAGTGCCACAGGAAGCAGGTGCGGGTGGCACAGAGCAGCAGGTGATATCCTTGCCTCCTTTGCCACCCACACTGCCACCCACCAAGCCAGGGCCAGGGGAGCTGAAGCCAAGGTTCCTTCCAGGTTAGGGAAAGGCAAGATGGCTGCCCTACCACACTGGGAGCCCTGGCCCGACACTCCACTGGACACAGCCTCCTCATCCAACAGTCCTGGGCTCTGTCACTGCTGCTGTGTCAGCCATGCGACCCCGAGCCAGTGTCACCCCTAGGCAGGCACACTGGTCCTGACTCTGAGCCATAGCGTGGGCTGAGATTTCATCCCCAGCCTGAGCTGGGGCTGTGGGGGCCCACAGCAGGGTTGTGCAAAGCCTTTGGCTGCTGAGGGAGAGAGGCACAAGCATCCCTCCCCCTCTACCAGCTGTGAGGCTGGATCAGTATGAGCTTGGCTTCCACTCGTGGGCAAGCCCCATGCTGCTGTTGGCCTAGCTGAGCTCTGCATCACTGCTGTGGAGCTGTGAGGTGGGCAGGGGTACCACACTCTAGGCAGGACAGGGGCTCCTCTCCCCATTCACTGACCCACACCTTGTCCCCAGATCAACCTGAACAAGGGGGACGAGTACTGGTGGAATGCCATCCTAGAGGGCGAGGAGCAGATCGACATTGACAAGATCAACAAGGAGCGCTCCATGGCCACGGTGGATGAGGAGGAGCATGCTGTGCTTGACCGCCTCACCTTTGACTACCACCAGAAGCTTCAGGGCAAGCCCCAGAGCCATGAGCTGGTAGGTGCTGGCTACCCTGTGCCACTGGCCCAGCCTGGCCCTCCCACCTGCCCTTAAAGGGTCCCATCCCCAGGAAAAGGGGCCCCATGGCTCTGCTCCATCTCAGAGCTCCTCTTCACAGTGTCCCCCCACATTAACATTTGGAGAGTGTGAGATTTTGCTGATTGATCTTTTGCCATGCACTCCTGTCCTTCCTTTCCTGGCACCTTGGCAAGTGCGTGTAAGCCCAGACCCTCCATACCAGGGCCGGGCCCCACGTCCCTGTGCCTCTCTGCCCAGCTGGCCCTGCTCAGGGATGGACCCACACGGGTCTGGGCTCAGCCCGACCCAGGAGCTGCCCGGTGGTGCCCTGGGTGCTGTCTGCCCTTTCCCAGGCAGCAAGGGAGAGCACAGAGGTGGTGTGTGTCACTGGCAGTGACTACTGCCAGACAGGGAGGAGGGGGACTGGTGCCCACACCCCCTTGAACGGGTCGGGTGGCGACGCAGCCCCAACGCCTGTGGGATGAGCGGCAGGGGAGAGCAAGAGGTGTGGGGAGCAGCATAGGGTCACCCCGGGCTGACAGAAGCCTGCGACCTCTTTGCAGAAGGTGCACGAGATGTTAAAGAAGGGCTGGGACACCGAGGGC
>VYXC01007727.1:0-100197 GCA_013397175.1 Platysteira castanea
TTTCCTTCCGTTTATTTTTAAGTATTTGTAGTTTTGCGGTGTCATTTTATGCCTCCCCTCCCCGGCAGTTCGGCATCCTCCCCGAGCTGGCTGCGCCTCTCCGGGTCGCTTGAGCACCGGTGCAGCCGGTGCTCGGGGAGGGGCAAGGCCGTGGGGCTGGAGGGGCAAAGAGGGGCTGGGGCAATTTCCCGTGAAACCTGGGGAGTAGGAGGAGGATGTGCTGCAGGGTCTGCTACTCTGGGCAGCGACTGTGTGGCTGTCACGCTGCACAGGGTGTCTTAACAGGGTTGTCTTGGTCACCTTGCAGTCCCTTGTGAATCAGGTACCAGCTCAGCAAAGTCTCCTGGAAGAAGCTACACCACTACCGTTTTGTCCTGCATTTATAGATCACTGTCAAGTTAAAATTTGGCAGCCCAGGAGGAAATAGTTGAGTGTCTTCTAGGGTTATTGAACCTTTTATTTTTGAACACTTTATAGCAAAAGCTTGGTTGCTTTTGTCTTTTCCTGCCACGAGTTGCCACCTCTTCACACAAGAGATAAGAGAGAATGAGAGTGGTCTGTCTGCCACCTCCATTTGAGAAGACTGAATACTTAAAAATATTAGTAATCATTGTGCCATTCAGAACATTCAGAAGTGGATGGGGCCGGGAGCAGAGGGGAAGGCAGGATGCTGATAAGAGTGAGATTAGAAGGGTGTTCCCGTGGGCATGAGCCTGAGAGCAGGCAGGCCGTGTTCGGCTCCTGACTCAGCCTTTTCGCTCCCTGCAGTTTCATTTGGCAGCTGTTCAGCCTCCTGCACACTTCCATCCGTTTTCTGTCCTGAATCAGGGGCAGTGCAGTCATGAGTGCTGCTAATGATACCCGCTATGCGAAGAGAGATGTGCTGAGGGCCATCTAAGTATCCTGAGCATCCATCCATCTAAGTACTCTGAGGGCCATCTAAAGGGGGTGGGAATGTCAGCCTGCAGGCATGCCTTGACCTCAGGAGCTCAGTTTGCTTCTGCGCCTAAGACAGACTTCGGCTCACACTTTCTCTGAATATGTGTAAATTCACAGGAGAGGCGAGTGCCTGGCAGAGGCATTTCTATCCTCACCTTTCGTGTGCACAGCAAGCACAACATTCAGACCGTCATTGGAAGGCCCCTTTGTAGTCCTGGCTCAGGGTTGCAGGGGACACCTGCGTGCCTGTGCCCCTTCACATCTAAATCCGAGGTTGTTTAAACCTTCTGTCGGTGATGCAGCAGCGCGATGGATTTGAACAGATCTAGACTAGAAAGGTGGGAGCAGCTCTTGTCTCCTGCAAACCACAAACAGTGAACCTGCACATTCAGAAGGTATTTAACTCGTCGTCAGCCTCGGAGGGACCGCTGAGATCCCAGCTTGGTGTGCCGGCAGGAGCGCTGCAGCCCGGCGCCGGCAGTGAGGAGCTGTCTGCATCTTTTTTTCACTTAGAATTGGGCTCCATCTAGTGATCCTCGCCTGGAGGAGGCTTTTTGTGCAGGCTCTGTGCTGGGGGCTGAGCAGCCATTTGTACCTTCGGCGCAGGGAAGCCACGCTCAGAACTGTGCAGAGGAGGCATCACCGCAGAAGCGGGGTCTGCGCTCTGGCGGCAGGGGCTGCTCCCGGTACACGTCCCGTTCTCCCACAGTGGTTTCCAGCCGCAGTCACCGGACCCGAGCCGCGCTCCTGCAGGACCCGGAGAGATGAGTATTGACTCGAAGGAGCTGATGCGTGTGAGCATCTATGAAAGGAGCTTGCACTTGCATGGGAAACTTCTTTAGGGGACCACCTCAAAAAAATATTCAGTCTAATGCCTGGGCTGGTTTATCTGCAAGGTCAGTGATGGGTTTGAAGTCAGGAGCATTCAGCGGTGCTTCATCACTCTACATGAAGGTTGTGCTGGTCATTGGCACTCCTCGGGCACACGGCAATGCCCCAAGAGGAAACAGCACAGTGTGCCCGATGTGCCTGTGTCCCAGGCCTTGCACAGTCAATATAAATTGTTGCCATTCACACAAATTAGTTGTTTAAACCCAGTTTATATTCATCTAAACGGCTCTCCAGAGTTCTGTCTTGAAGAATTAGGACATTACAGAGGCAAGAAATATTGTTGAGTGATATCATTGAGTGCTAGGCTTCAGTTATGATAGGTATCAAAGAAAGCTCAAAGCTCGCAGTAAAGTCAGGGAAGAAAATGCAGAAATCATGAGGCAGGCAGCCCCTCAGGAAAGTTCACCGACACAACAGCACCACCTGCTGCTAAATGTGTGCTTGGGAAGACCGGTGGCCAGAGTCCCTCCCGCTGCGGGTGTCACACGGCTTCCGCTGCGCAGACATTCCTGTGGTCTTGTGGAGTTGGTGTAAACGAAAAGTGACATCCAGAATCGTAACTCTTGAGAGGGGTCTGTGTGCCTGGGGATTGGATTTACCGTCACCAATAGCTTGAAAGACTGAAAGTAAGTCCCCTCTTTGGTTACTGCCTGACCCTTAGCCTGAGCTGTAGTGTACGGAATCGCAGTGACCCAGCGTTACCAATAACAAGCAGCTGTTCCTTGTTTAGAGCGGCCAGCTCGTTATTCGAGTAGCACACATCAATTTCTGTAATCAACAACAGGTGGTGAATTTACTGTTGTGGTTTTGATTTCCCAACCCCGTGAGGAACAATGGAGGAGTCTCTAGAGTGTGGGTGAGCTGTGCTGTGGATACAGGGACATCTGAGCTGGCTCCATGAGAAGTAGGATGTGCAGAGAGGAATGGGCTTTATTTCAAGCTGTGAAAAAATGCCCTGGGTTATTATAAGGAAATCAGCATATTTGTTGTCCCAAGGCTTGTGGCATGTGGTGACCTAGAAGGTCATGGCAGTGTGGCCGTGTTAGGCCATAACTCTGTTAGGAGTTCTGCTGCTTGATTCAAATGCTGCAAAAATTGTATTCCTGAGTGGCCTGGAAGGGCCACCCCAGGACTACCAGGCAATGCTGTCATACCCATTAGTTGCAAGATGTTTCAGTGAAAGAGATTAATTTCTTCTGCTCCACTGCAGCATAAAATGAAGTACCATCTCCTGTAGACAGATTAGAAGATTTTTTAATGCTTTTGATTTATGATTCTTCTGTGAAAAAAATGTATCTTTTTTTTCCTCTCTGCTGAAATGGAAATGTCCAACTGGTATCTCTCTGACTCCCCCATCAATAAGCTGTGGAGGAACATGGATGGAGCCTCTCAAAACCTTCTCAATGACCAAGACAAGGTCCCTGTAATAGAATGTCTGAGGCCACGCTTATAAAAGCAGCTTTTCTATCCTCCTCTGTATTTCTGTAGGAAAATACCTGCTATGTGCTAACATGGAGGAATTAATGTTGAGGAAATAAGTCAGGTATTAGGCTCTCCAGATGGTGAGAGTGGTGCTCTTGAGACTTCGCTTTCCTTAACTAGAAGCTGCTTCATAGGCAGAATTTTAATTCCTCCTGGAAACCATGTTATAATCCCAGGTTAGGACAGAGAGTGTTGAGAATTAAAGAGAAGTTGTTCTAACAGCAAAGCATCAGTAAAGATCATTGCCGGTGAAAGAGCTTTATAAACCTGGTTTTGTGTGAGCCAGGAGAGAAAAGAGCCAGGCTGTTTGCTGATGAGCTTTTTGAGTTTGGCTTTTTTTCATGCCTTTTTGATAAGTCTGAGACAGACACCTCCAGAGCAGAGCCAAAAGACAGGCGGAAAAACGTGCATATAGTTTGTGTTTCAGACCACTGTGTACATGACAGACTAAACTAAAGATCCTGCAAGAGGCTGCTTTTGTTCTCCTTCATATCAAAATATTACTCTGTAGAGCTGCCCTTTCTTTCTTTCAATATCACAGATGCAGTTTCTGAAGAACTTCCTGGGGGATTTAATAAGGTTGTTGCAACCACCCAACCAGACACAGCTGTGTCCTCACTTCAACCTAACAGTACAGAGGATTGTCTCTTTGGTGACATCTATATAATAGCGTGGATTTCTCGTAACAGCAGAAAAAAATTGAGAGCTGTTACTCAGAGGAAGCAGAGTTGCAGAAAAAAAGTCACTAGTTTTCAACTGATAATTTCTTTATCATAGCTGATGGGATTTCCATGAGACATTGCTATCAAAGGGCTGACCTCCAAGCAAATCACTTTGGTATATAAGGAAGCTGAGGTCCCTATACCATTCAGGTATCACTGCTCAAGATGTGCCATCCCTCAGAGAACATTTGATGATGTCAGCTTTCCTAGCTCTCCAGGTCACAGCAGTTATTTAATTTTGTTTTTATTAGGAAATGAGACATTTGAAAGTCTGAAATGTCTTTGATCCCAGTTATTGAATTGCTAGAGCATGGCAAAGAGGCAGTGAAAATACCCAGTGGAATAGCCAAAATTAACCTTCTCTGTTTAAACAGAGTGCTGCTGTCTGTCTGTAAAGCAGGTATCTGTGATATCCAAGACATGATAAAATCAGGGAGAACATATCCAAACTGTGAGCTGGCTAAAATAAGAAGCTTCACTGGGTGAAGACACTGGTTAGAGGAAAGGGGCTGCCCCAAAGCTTACTGAAAGAACGGGGCCTTAATATTGGCTGTTTTCTCCTGTAAGCTGTTTTTTTATTTTGAGACAAAGCAGGCATAACTGAGCTACCAAATTCTCTTTTGAAATGTAAGTTGTTTTGTGTTGCTGCTGTTGGGGACTTCTGGTAAAAATAGGATTAATGTTTAATTTACAGTTTTAGGGATTTTTGTGAAGATGAAAGAACTTTGCTGTAGTGGGCTCTTAGCCTGTAATAGTACTGTTTTGGGGGGTTTTTTGACTTCAAAAAGCAAACATCAATAAATAAATAAAAGCATCTGTTTGAATGAAAAATGTCCCCCAGCTCAACGAGCTACAGTGAGCCTGTCAGTGTATTCTCCCTCAGCATCTCCAGAGGATGCTAATGCAGCTCCACCTGCCATGAGCACAGACAGAGGCTTCAGGAGCCGTTCTTTATTTTAGGGTCATCCTTGTGTAGAGTGAGGCTGTCTGATACTTGGGCTGGTGCTAGAAAGGCTTTTTAGGAGTTTATGGTGGTTGATATTAACAGAGGGTTGATGTAAGGCCTTATTAACCATGACTCACACTGGGTTTTTAAGGTGTTTGCCCTGTTTAAACTTACTACTGGTAAAATGATTGACTTTGAGAAGAGCATATCTGGGCAATATCAGGTGGGGAACCCAAACAAGCTTTTTACCCAGTGAGATACCCCATGACTTGAAAAATGTGTTTTGTATCCTCCCAGTTTAACTCTTCTCATCAGGAGACTGCTCATAACTGAGACACGTAGAACCAACTAATTTCACACATCTTGTCTTATTCCCTCATCTTTCCTCCTTACTTTCAATGCACAGCTTATTTTTTTAGAAACTCATTCTTGTAATAGTTAGAAAGAGTCATAGTTTCTTAATGAAATTCCTTACTTCTGACACACTGTAAAAAATAGCAACCCCTTAAGTAGACATCTGCCTGGAATTTTTGCAACGTTTAATATTTCCTAGAATAGAGCCATAAATCGCCTTTTACCAGCTTCAATGTGCTAGTCAGTGTAACTCCTGCTTGCTTTGGGCAGCCATAGGCTTTTGGGTGAGAGTTACATGGAAAGATCCAACGTGGGGCCAGGAATGGGAGCTACAGATGGGTGTGAGCAAGTATGTTTTTCCGATTAAAGAATGCAGAAGACAGCAGAGAGATTTAGAAGTTTTCTGAACGGTCTGGCCCCCAGTGACTGAGCGCAGAGAAGAGGACTAATAGTTACCTGTTGCAAAGAGAAAGAAATTACCATCCAGGACAAACAGAACAGCAAACACAGGCAGAAGCCATGGGAAGGAAAATCAGAGCAAGCTGCTGACTGCAGAAACATGTTATTGAAGGTTTGCAACCTGGGAGCTCACAGTTACATATACATTTCTCTGAGACTACCACAGTGGGAGGTGATGCAAAGACTAAGAAGGCTGGCAGCTAAACCTGAAAAAGATGGAAATAGCTGTTTTCCTCAGGGATTTGATTAGCCCAGAATAGGTGAACTGAATCAGGGGACCAGGCCCTCCAGCAGCTGAACTGCTGAGAGCCTGGAAGGGAAACCTGAGGCAGAATAGCTGTAGCATCACATCACATGGTGATGTACTGCAGATCTGCATCCTGCTAAGTTGAACTACTTTTTATTCCTTGGAGAAAGGGCTCATTAGCCCTTTTAATTATTTTTCCTAACCGTTAGAACTCCAGATGCCGTTATGTTACGTAAAATGACAAATGTATTTTTAACTTGTAAAGCATGTGAACTTTAAGCTCCTTCCAGTGATACGAATACAGCTCCATTTCGATGCATGACTCATCTTCACATGTAGGGAAAAAAGCTCAGCATTTCACATCCCTGGAACCACACTCTGTGCACTAGGGATGAGCGACAGTTGCTGTGGGAACCATCACTTTTAGTATCCTGACTGTGCATCCGAAAGTGCCGGGAAACACTGACCGCGTCTTTGGTCGCGTTTAGCGACTGCATGTAGTGAGAGCACCCTTTCGGTAGCCAAGCGCCTGAAGGATCATTGCCCGCTGTCGAGTCTCATTGCAACAGCCTGTTTAACACGGGGTTTGGAGCGAATGTGGCGATTCTTCCCGGAGGAGCCATCGGGGGAAGGGCCGGCGGTGCCACCGCGCGGGCGCGCTGCGGTACCAGCCCGGAGCCGCCGCCACTGCAGCCTCATTTACCCTCTCTATCAGGGCCGTTTACCCTAATAAATTAATATCGTGCTTAAAATCACCGCCCTAAATCACCTTAAAATCACCGCGGGAGTTGCTCCCCACTAGGGTTGTTCAGGAGAACCCGAACGGTGGAACTTGAACATGAGGCGGCTCCCGCTCGGGCCCGGCCCAGTCCTCGCCGGTTGTCGGGGGCTCGGGCCGGTCCCGCCGCCGGCAGCCCGGCGCGGCTCGGGGCTGAGCGAGGGGCCCCCCTGCCCGTGGTGACGGGGCTGCTGGCACGGGACCCGCCCCGGGGATCCCCCTCGAGTCCCCCGCGGGACCCGCTCGGCTTTGGGAGCCACGCCATGGCATCTCCACAGACTCTAGGTTTTGGGTGGTTTGGTGGTCCCTGCCCCTCTCTTGTGGACCCAGGCAGTTAAAGCTCTGTCCCAGGGCTCGGTGCCTGCCCAGGCAGTGCCACTCTGGGGTTCAATCCAGGTATTTCTGGTTCTCTTGCGTAATTTGGGAGTGTCGGGATGAAGCAGGGGACCATCGTGAGGATTTCTACATAAAACACTGAGGCAACAAGTGGTTGATGCGGGTTTATAAGCTTGAAGCTCTGTTCTGTTGTACAGAGCTTAGCTGTAGTGTTATTCCAAGACTCAGCAGTTACTCAGTTACTTTTTGTTGCAGTAAAAACAGTGATTTATACCTGCAGACTGAGAGCTGTGTGTACTGGAACTGGAGTGACTGGTTTGTAAAGCCAAAGTGTGCTTTCCTGAGGTGACCCTCCACTTCTGTTCTCTCTAGCACCTGGTCATCTTGTTAAAAACAAGAGAGAAGTGGTGAGGTGGGACAACAGTTAGTTGACCTCAATTACTAACACTTGTTTACATTTTTACTCAGGACTAAATGGCGAGCATATGGACTGGTTGAAGCACTGGGTTTGATTGCTTAAGAGAAAGGACTCTGCTGAGGATACCCCACAGGAATCTGTCGGGTATCTCTGTCATCCCAGACTCTTCCCTGATATGGAACAAAGTGAAGGTGAACAGGAATCCCAGGCAGAGAGTCATGTGGAGAGCAAGAGCAGCGTGAAATCCTTGCCTGGGGGAACAGCCCATGTCAAACTAGAGATAAAAAAACATGCAGTTACAGATGACTACAAACTCTCCAAACGTGTGCTAGGGTTAGGAATCAATGGCAAAGTACTGGAGTGTTTCAACAAGGAGACAGGCCAGAAATGTGCTTTGAAGGTATGTGTGTTTTGTCCTTTTTTCCTTATTTATGGTTTGGAGGCCAGAGTTCATTCCCAGAACCCTGTAAAAGCTACTTGTTCTGTTGCTTACCTTTCACAAAGAGTGATGCATGAAGAATTTGAATATGTGGAAACATTTGCTATTGCAACACTGGAGTCCCAGCCTGAGCCTTTTCCAGAATATTCTGTGTAGTTTCCAGAATAATGTTATCAGCTTTGAAATTCTCGTTTTGATATTTAAAAGACAAAAAGCAGGCGAGAGAACCGTGTCTTGGTGTGTTCTGGGAGAAAACTTGCTAGATTTTGAATGAACATATTATGCAATACTCATGAAGGAAACTATTTTGGATCTTGTGCAATGAATAGGCCTAAGCTGTGAAATATTTAAATGTTCATTGATCTTCAGTCTTTCCTCTGTTTGAAGACTTTTCTTAAGGAACATTTCTAGTTGTTCATTTATTTTCCTACTTTATTTTTGCAATCCATTTACCAAAGTATATTTCCTGGGAAAGCACTGATTACACCACTAGGGCAAGTGAGTTTAGTAGATATTTATGGTGATAAGTACCACTTAAATAAATGGAGCAATACCATTCATTAGAGAACATAAAGCTTACATGCCTTTTGTTCTGCAGCTTTTAAACGTGAAAATTTCCCTGATGCTCTTAAACCACATCATTAGGGGGGAAAAAAATAGCAGCTTAAATGAGAACCAGGATGGTTCAGTAAGAGAAGACTAAAAGCAGCTGAAGTAATCGTCATGAGAATTACTTAAGGGTGTTATAGATTCCTTGCTGATGTTAATCTGATGGGTCCAGGAGGCTCTCAGGTATCCTTCCTTTTTTTTTTAAATACACTGCATGTGTGCTGGGAGCAGGGTGGATCTGCTAGTGGTCACCTGTAGGGCTGCCAAGGCCTGGAGATGGTCTCTACCAAACAGAACTGCTGTGCCCACCAAAGCTTTTGCATTTTGATAGAGAAGCCTGGAAATACCTGACAGCTTTGGGCATTGAACAAAAAATTTAATAGAGCAACTAGAAAAGCTTATAATACAATAACTTGCTGATTAATTCACGTTTTTCCAACACTCTCATGTACTTAATCACACTCTTTTGTATTAGCTTCACATAGCTGACTCAGAGAAGTTTATCATGGGGAAACTGGAGGTTTTGACAAACAGACTGCAAGTACTGGGGTTTTGTGCCTGCCTAGGGGAGTGTCAAGTTTTTGCAACTCTGAGGTGATCCATTAATCAGGTCCTTCTGGAGTGCTACCAACATTAATTTCTAAACTTAGCATACTGTGATGAAGGATAATAGTTAATGCTGAAGCTGATCTGCTGTTTCTTAAGAGTTCAGTGGCTTTGTTGCTGGTTAGATATCACTCATACTTCAAAGGCTTTGCAGTCATAAGGGCTGGAAGCATTTTAAAACAGAAGCTGCCATTCCAGAGGACAACCCAGTAGCAACAAGTGTGTTCCAGAGCAAATTTGGTAGCTCTGGAATGAAGTAGGAAAAATATTGCAATGGATATTAGCATGTGGAAAATATTTTTTTATTTTAGCCCTCAGAACTGGGGAGAGGGGAAGAGAGTGGAAATTGCTGTGCCCTGATAGAATGTCTTCTGCTTTATGGCTTGGAGGAACCTATGGTGGAGTCTCTTACACCTGTTTCTGTTTAGCACTGATTGAGTTGGCTGACTTTTTCAGAACTTTTAATATATGTTAAGGACCAAAGTTCCTCTTCCTCAGTCATTTCAGGTCAGCAGTGTCTGATATATCACTGAACTTACTCTGTACACTTGTCATCCCCTTTCCCATCCAGCTGTGGAATGTGTGCACTTTTCTTCTGAAAGGGACAGAAGTATGGCAGCAATATTAAGATGTTTATGAGTTCTCTAGAGAGTTTGAATGGCAGATAATAGTTTGCTGCTTGCATGTGTGTATTTCTTATCGTTATGGGTTTAAGTGCTGAATAAAAAGTTAAATATGCAATTAAGTAAAACTGCCAGCAGCCCAGAGAGAATCCGCTGCTCTCTGCAAAGATGGACTAGTGAGAAGATTACCCAACAAGGAGGGATAAAATCTCTGCTTGGTTAATTGGCAAGAATAGAAAGATCTTTTCCTAGCCCTGAAGATATTTGCAAGGATGAAAATATTCAGAGGAAGTTTTTCCTTTGTTCCTTGTGAAACCTGAACTGGGCCACACGAGTCCCAAACCTGCTCCAGATGACACTTCAGAGCAAATCATCCAGTCAAAGCAGTTACGTAAAAGGGACAAGAAGCTTGGGAAAAAATATTCAGAAACAGCTTCAGAGCAGAATTCTCTGTGTAGGGACAACAGGGCCTTGCCACTGCTCGTTCTTCTCAGGTGTGATGGCAGGGTTATCATTCACTTACAGGAATAGAAAGTGGAGGCTGATGAAGCTGTCACAGAACAAACCCAACTGGTATGACAGGTAAAGAGAAATGGAAAGACTGAACTGCAAGTTGAACCTGAAAAAAAATGGATGCTGGATGGATTATTTTCTGGAGGTTGCTTGCACATATCCATTGAGATTTATGTATATTTGTGGACAAATACTTCAGGCATGAGAGTGCTTGCTGTAACCTGCTCCTGGGAAAGGAAGAACATCACTCCTGCTGCTGAAGATAAAGTGTAATAGGCTGTTCCCCTTCACATCAAACTTGCCCATTAAAGCAGCTCCTGACTGGGCAGATGGCACTGCTTTCTGCCTGCAGGTTTTCTTTTACGTGGGAACAGAGCCAGCACAGCCAGGATCTGGATAGAAATTACTCAATGGAAGGAATTTTAACAGAGGTACTCAAGAGGAAAGGGCTTGAACAGGCAAAAATATTCATCCCCAGAGCCATATGTCAGTCAAGCACTCTGTGCTGTAATTGCGAGGTCCCTGTTGTTGTTAGTCCACGTCCATAACTGGAACTGGTTAGAATTTCACTAATCGTTTTAGAGTGGGAACACAACATCCTTTGGAGATACTGCAGGGCTTTGGTTATTTTCCTAAAATACTGTGTGGCTTAGTTTACTCTGCTTGGCATTGTGATTTGCTGCCCAGTTTTACAATGTGCCGTCAGCTTTGTTTCTGTTAAATTGAAATGCCACACGCATTGCTGTCCTGCTCCAGAAAATCTCATCTGGCTTCTCACTTAGACATATAATGACATTTTGGCTGAACAGCACTGTTTCCAAATAGTGAGAACACAGGGATTTAGAAAAGTAGAAGCATAAACAAAACTGCTGTGCAGAACTGTGGCCTTCTAGAAGGCAACTATGTTTTGGTCTCTGTCTCCCTTACAAATAGAAAACCTTCTCAGATCTCTTTCCACAGTTGATCCAGAAATAGCTGTCAAGTGAAGTCTAGTCACTCTTCTATTTTTATCTCCTCTCTGCCAGCCTGCCCCCTTCTGTTCACTTTACCTTTTGGGGCTTTAGGGCAAATTTAACCTGCACTTCTTTAACACAGACATCAGCCCGAGTGTTCTCTGCTAGTGTTTGCACTCCTCACTGCTTTTAGGGAGAGGAGGAGACCAAAATAGCTGGTTACCTGTGAGGATAAATGTGAACTCCTGGGACTTGCCTTCCATTAAAAAAACCCCCAACCTACAGCTCCTTATTCTTTCTTTCCCTCTCCCTCGTTTCTTTTTTGGCACAAATTCCTCCTAAGTGGTGTCAAAATAATACTTCAGTGTATTTGATGATCTCCTTTATTTTTGTGGAAGATGGTAGGAAGAGCTCAAAGCTGGGATTAAGAAAAAATAAGAATAGGGAGAGCAGAGAGGTAGAGAGCCTCCTGCAGGGTATTGGGGCTTCTCTGCATCTGCAGCTTCAGGATTTTGGTGGCTGTTTCAGGATGTAAAAACAGTGTTACATGTCATTGCCACAGTGTTCGTCCTCAGTAAACAGATGGTGCTTCTTTCCAGAAGGAAAGGAAGGACAGTTCAGGCATAGCCACAAAACAAAGACACTTGGAGCTTGAGGGAAGCCAAGTCCATTGGTTATGGGTGCATTGGTACTTTGGGAGGAGTAACTCCTGAGTAGCAGTGGTGAAATGCTTCTCCCCTAAGCCTTGGGCACATCCCCTGTGTACTGCAGGTGCCTCCAGCCACCCGACACTTCCAGGTTAAGGTGGAGTGTGTATGAATGGACCTGCTACTTCATGGAGTTGTTCAGGTTGGAAAAGACCTCACAGATCATCAAGTCCGGCCGTTAAGCCAGCACTGCCAAGTCCACCAGTGAACCATGTCCCCAAGTGCCACATCCACACATACACCTTATCCTCTAGAATAAATACTGAGTTAAGCCATCCTCTGCCTCATGGAAAATGTGTTGTGCTGCTGAGTGCCAGCAGAAAAGTGACTGTAACTTGCTGATTTGAAGACAAATAGGCATAGCCCAAATGTTAAATAAAGCAAAAAGCAAACACAAAATTTAACACCCTCCATGCCTTTTAGGTTTAAAGAATGTTTAGTGAATGATAGAAATGATGATTGTAGAGAAGGAGTCTCTGCTGTTAAGCAAAACAGTATTAGCATAACTTCCTTTTCAGGAGAGAAAACAGGTAATGGAGAGAGAAATTTTGCAAAAAAAGTCCTTCCCAAAATGGTTCTTGGGACCCACACACAGGACTATGTAGAGAATGTTTTTCTGCTTTCCATAGGTGAGTTGCTGTGGACAGACAGGCATTCTGCCTCAGCTTCAGTTAGTCTTGAGCTATGTTTCTGCATCTCACTCAATTTTAATGTTTCTGATTACATTAAATAATTCTGCATGGCAAAAGCTACTAGTGGGACAGTCTGTTTTCAGTTAGTTTACCCTGAAGCCAGGTCATGATTGCTCACAAACAGGAGACTGTACAGTCCAAAGTATTTGTTTTAAGTTATCTAAATAGCTGGTGCTTGTATAATACCCTGCTTGCTGCATGAAGTAAGATGATGACCAAGGAAAATGATGCAGCAGTGGAGAAAGCACTGCACACAGTGAAAGTGAAGGTTATTTTAGGCTGATGATTGCCTGTAAAATAGGAAATGGTAACAATCTTCTTAGATGCTGCAGATTTCATTTTTAGAAGAGAATTATGCCAGATTAGGAATGAAACATTTCAACATTTTTGGCATAAGGAAGAATAATGGTGTGCTAAGCTTAGAACTGTGATGAGAATTTGGGGAACCAACTGTAATGGTTGGTTAGGTTTTATCCAGGGTGAAGCAGCTCTTCTGGAATGATTGTGTGTTTCTAGAGGAAATTAACACTTTCCAGTGAAGTATTCTGTAGTTCCCTCTTACCTACCATGTTTCCTGCAGCCTGTTTATGCTGGTTTATCTCATGCTACAGTAAATCCAGTGTCAGACACAGCTTAGTCTGAGTAACAAAGTCCGGGAGCTGTGTTGTAGATCAAAGCTGGATACAGCATAGAATGAATATGAGTTCAGAAGAGTTCTAGTTAAATGGCAGTCTTGTCTACAGAGGAGTATCTAAAATGTGGATAGCATCAGACTGGTCCTTGAATTTTATCCTTCAGTGCCAATCTTGGTGACTATTACGTAAATATGCATAAAATACCTAAAATAACTTCCAGTCGATTAAAAAGTGGGTCGTTTCTACTGCTACAAGAATTGTTTTTAAACCAGTGAGTCATTCAAGACCAGAGTCTTTGAGCACTTTGTACTTATTTGGGCCAGACTGGCACCTTTCAAAGTGTCAGTTGGACTAGTTAATTTAAAAAAAAACGAGGACTTATCAATTTACTTTGAAGATCTGACGCTCTTGACTGGTCTGTTTTTTATTTGAAATACAGCACACAGTTTAAAAAATAAAAAGATGGGCTTAGTCTGAAATCATGAAATCATATGTAATAAATTTTTACTTTTTTCAATGGCAGTTCATTGAGCCTAAAAAGCAGAAACAAAAGGCCAGATGCTGTAAACCATCAAGTCATCTTGAAAAAGCAAAACTGCATTGATGCTATTCTGCACCTTCTGTGTTCTCCCCCAGTCTCTCAGCAAGCTGGCACAAGTTATACCCTGATTTGAGTGGCAGCAAAGCTCGGGAAGATCAAGGCGTGTTCCCCGCTTTGCCAGGTTCAAAGACCTGATAACGTTACAGATAAGTGTCTTACTGCAGCTGCGGGGACGGTGCTGACAGCAGAGCACGCGTGTGCCTCGGTCAGACACCACTGACCGCCTGACACCCTCCTCGGGCTAGAAGGCTCTTTTGTGAGTCTCTCCCTCCTCCCTTTAGAGTATAAATCCTCCTATGCCATTTAACCAAAGGAAAACCTCGCTGATTTGTGCTAGTGGGAGTCTCGTTACAGGTAACTGGATTTTGCAAATCAGCTTAAGTGCAAAGGAGCAATATGCAAGAATTTTAAACTTAATTTACAACACGAGTGTACTTCTGCTGCATTTACTTATGGTCATATCATGTAGGGAGATGCCCAGATTGGAAAAACCTGGTAACATTTGGGAAGAATCAGATGCACACCTGAATGTCACAGCTCACACACATCTGTTTTTCCTTAGCAGGTTTTCCTCTGACTGTGGTAGCACCGTGTGTAAGAGTGGCCTGGCCTGAGAATAAATGGCTTCTTGTTGTCATTTGTGCCAGTTCAGTTTCAGCTGAAAACAGAGATTATGTTCATGCTGCGATAAATTCACAGGAAGCATAGAGAAGGAAGGTGTCACTGCTACTGGGAGCAAGAGCCAATGTGAAACTGAGAAAGTTAATGGATTAATATCTTGCCTCTGAACACTGTTCTGTTTTAATCCTTTCGCTGTATACAGTGATTTATCTTTTTCTTTAAAAAAAATATACAGTCATTGATTTATTTACACCACCATGGAGCATTTTGCATCCCTAAATGTTTCACAGTTGCTATTTGCTTGACCTTGAAGAAGTTCCCATTTCCCGTATGACCTGCATATGTTTTCCTAGTTTGGAGGTTTCCATGATAAATGTGTCTTTAGAACAGCAGACTTTAGGATGGTGTGTAATATTCTATTAGCAGCAATCCAGCTGTCTGCAGAGCTGTCTTTTATGTCTTTGGGTCATGCAGAGTTGAAGTCCTTGTGGCTCTTGCACTCTCAGAAAACACAGCGACATCGATGGGAAGGGAAGTGGCAGGGCTGTGGCCAGCGCTGGAAGTGGAGAGTAGGTGACCTGTTTAATTAATTGGAAAACCGTGAGAACATCTTTCCATCAGCAGCAGTGAAAGCTGGTGGTGTGGTCTGTCTGGATTAGAGTGTATAAACTGCAGGGATTGTGGTATTTTACACAGACTTCCTAAGTACTTAAGATGATTCAAAGCTCTGTAAATGAGATTAAGCTGTAACGCTGCAGCATTTTAATACCTCGGGAGTGAAGGGGGAGAAGATTCTTGCTCAGCATGTAAATCACAAGTGGCCTCTGAGTTCCTGAATCTTTGTGATACCTGGCATTTTGCACTGGAGCTTTCATGGCCTGTATTAAGAGAAAACCCAGATATTAAATTTGTGTAAAAATTAAGCTTTCCTCCAGAGAAGTTGGCTTGCTGAATTCATTTTAAAAAACCCCTAAAACTAAACAAACCACCCTGAGTGTGCCATCTTCATGAGTAATTTCAGATGATCTGGATAAGGAGCCAGTCTTATTAAAGTTGCACTGTGCACAGATCTTAAGTCTTGCCAGTTTAAACTTTGGCTCTTCTCCATGGGCTTTTTCCCAGGATTTTTTTTCTTGAATACTCTCTTAGGGATGCTGGCATTCCAAGTAACAGGCCCTAAAGCAGCTCCTGGGATCTGAGTCAACAAGGGCTGAGGACAGATTTATTAAGCCTGTTGTAAGGGGAGAAATCAGAAGAAAAATGGATTGTTTGTGGGTTTTTCAGATGGCATTTCTGAGATAAATAAACTGTTTGGGAACGGCAAGGCGTGGAGCGACTCATGATCCCCGTGGCCAGGACTTTGTTGTGTGCTGAGGTTTTGGCTGGGTGAGTGTTTTGCCCAGGTGTGAGTCAGTCTGGGCCTTGCGAAAGCCCTGCAGTGCTGATTTGTCCCAGCCTTGGCTTCTGTTGTACTGTGGGGTGGGGCTGGGTGTAATTTTGTTTTCAGAGGAGAGCAGTTAAAAACTGGATAGGGATCAGCTGCCTCACACACCTGTGTTCTGTGTTGGACTCCTGCGTACTCCCTAGTCCTGAATCTACCATCTATTTCAGGGATGAAGTGTCCTTAAAATCCATTTGCAGTGCCACGAGGCCTGGCGTTTGCCAGTGTTCTCCTTGCCTGTTGTTCCAACACTGAGAAATACTCTCCTTTACTTGCTTAATTTTTAACCAAAATTGTATTTATTTTTCATGTAAAGGATTAATTTCTCTCAGGGCCTTATTCCATTTTCCCACATGTTGCTTTTAGTCAATGTGGCTTTGTCAGAAGCAGTCTGGTTACCACAGCAACGAGTTGTTAGCACCAAAGATGTCAGAGCTCCAAGGTAGGGAGGGGAAGGGGCTGCATTTTCTGGCTCAGCTGCTGTGCCACGGTACCGGCCTTGCTGCAGCCACGCTACAGCACAACGTCCCCATTGTCTTCGTGAAGAGTAAAAGCCTTTCATTTTGTTCTACTCTTCCCTTTCCAATCAATTTACAGTCAAAATTTGACACTTGGGAGGTAGATGGGGCTTGATGGTTCCTTGATGCTTTGAAGCTTCCTGTTCTTTCAAGCCCTCTCTCTGTTCTAAGGGTGCTGCTGTGTCCTCTGCTTTTTAAAGAGTTTTTCTGTGGGCAAAAGAGGGCTTTTGCATACATACAAACCCTGTAGCAGTAAGTTTGTGATAAAGGGGAGCGGAGCACTATTCTTTCTAACCCATGTTCAATGTCTGCCTGTGAATGATAACACGAAAAATTGTCAGTCCTTTCACCTTGCCCAGTAATGTGAAACCTGCTCCAATTAAACCTGCTCGGCTGCGTTTTCCGAGGCACCCATTTCCTTAGGGTGGGAACTAAGCCTCGCTGCTATTGACCTTAGAAAATTGCATTATTTAAAAGGATTTTCTAAAACACAGTTAACCTGAGAAATTCATTGCCCCAGGAGCTGAGAGGTTGTGACGCTGTGAAGATCTTGAAAGAAAACAGAGCTTCTCTGAGCATTTCAAATGTGAAGAAACCCCCTGTAGTTTCAATATACTGTACAAATTCGGCTGTGATCTTCTAGATCGTGTTGTTACAACTGATAAATACAAAACTGTCAGGATAAATAGGGAAACTTTGAGCTTCAGAAGGCATGTTATTGCTTCTCTTGTGTTAAGTGTACTGCTGCTGCAGGGGTAAAATATCCTCCCGTCTAGGGAGAGGTTGGTGGAGCTTTGGCCTCAGCTCTGCTGGTGGCTGTGCCTCTGGGTAATGTCCATCCCTTGCACAATAGTTTTATGTAAGGGTGTGTCTTCCTAGGCAAGTTGTACTTGCCTAAACTTGGGTGTAAACATAAGGTGAAATAGGTTTTTTTGCAACAGCTATTCATATCTAGATCTTTTTTTTTTTCCTCTTGTGAAGGGCAGGGCAGGAAGGCACTTTATGAGACTTGGCCTGTGGAAATATGAACAGTGTAACATCATTGAAACTTCTTCTCAGGTACATTCTGCTCCTCATTTTCACCTTTAATATGAATTAGGGTAAAACTCAACTGCTGAAGATAGTTAAAACCAGAGACTGAAACTTTAGAGACTGGATAGTTAATACTTTAAACTGGCTTAAATATATGATGAAATCATGCACTTCAATGCAGATATGGTTTTAAGTAAATTTCTGGATGTCTGCTATTGACTTTTAAAGGCTAAGCTTTGTATCTGGAACTTGGAATAGAATTGCGAACTATTTTGATAGCTGGTTGTATTCTTACTCTTCATTTCACTCACTTTCTTAACAAGTCTCTGGCTCTGTATCAGAGTTCATGGTGTATAAGTTGTGCTTACAAAGGGCAAAATATCTGCATAGCTGCCTCATGTACTGGAATTAGGTCGTTTTCCAGATTTATCATGTTTAGTTGGGAGGGGTTTCAGTTGATTTTTTTTTTTTTTTTTTTAAATTCGCAAACCTACAAAGTAGCATCTCCCAAGATTGCTGGCACCAGAGTGCAGGGAACAGACTGCCAAAATGAGAGTGGTTGCATGGGGAAAGGTCAATTAATTTAGAAACAGTCCCATTTCTGGTGGATTGGTATCAAGCAGAATTTTTCTCCAGTCCCTTAGCTCTGTAATAACTTTTTCCTGGTGCTGAGATGCTGTTGTTAAAGGCCTCTTGAAGGTAGAGGGACTGTGAGAGTGACTTTCATTTCCAGCTGGATTTCAGAAACCCTGCTTGCCAGGGTGTCTCTGTTGAGGCAGGTGTGACCGCCTTGGCTTGGGCTGGGCCTCTCTCTCTGTTACTGTTGAAAAATGGGACAAGACACTCAAGATCTGGAAAAACTGACCTCTTGCTGCACTCGGGAGGAGGAGAAAACAGCAGTATACATTATTGATAAAACACTTTATACAAGAGCAATTAGCTCTGAGCCTTCCCCACCTCTCTGCTGTGTGAATCAGTTGTGGAGGTGTGAGGGAGGGTGAATGCTCTCTTGTGTTTGTGCACAAAAGCCAAGTCTCCCAGGGAAAATAAGGAAAAAGTTGTCACAAGTGTTGGTTCAATAAAACATCCAACACAGCAATAGTAATTTATTGTTAAATGGTTCTTGCTGTTTGTGGCAGTCTTCATTTTTGGCATCATGAGGTAATAACTGTGTAGGACTGCTTGGGTATAAAACCAAAGCAGGATTTTTCCTCCATCCTACAAGCAGGTTTCACAGGAGGGCAGTTGTGGAGGAGGAGAATGGTTCGAGCTTGGAGCCTGGGCAGTCAGTGTGGGAAAGGGCTGTGTGACCAAAACCTCCGTGGGTAGCGTGGGAAAGCATCCATGATGCTGCTCTGTGTGGAGCTTCTCCCAGGTCTTCGTTCCCATCTATCCCAAGAATCAAAGCTCATGAGGAGAGTGGTGTTCTCGGGTTTTGTTTATGTAAACCCTTTAAGCTCAAACACCTGAGGCCACTCAGTGTGCTGTGACTGTGTTGTGTGCTCAACAACTGTTTTCTAACTCAGTCATGCAAGTTCCAAATATTTATTTATATCTGCTTCTTGAGGATGCTGTGACTGGACAGACCAAAAGGGAAATTTCTGTCTTTTAAACTTGATCTTCTGATCTGCATTTGTGCAAGTTAAAATAGGGGTGGCTTGGTAGGGGGAGGTGTTGTTAATATCTCCACTGGTCACCAACTTTTTAAGTGCACCACACATCACCTACATCACCGAGGAGCATTGCTCGCTTTTATATTAAAAACTAATAACATTAATGTGTCCCATCTTCCCCTGGTTTCCTGCTGCGTAGGGGATTACCAGGAGACTACTCCTTGTCATTCCCCCTTTATGTGCACAAGAGCTTAAATGCTCTTTGGCTGAGATTAACACTGTTAATATTATTAATATAAATTAAGGTTCTGGTTTATGTTGCTTCTTATTACTAAGGGCTCCTCACCTACTCTGAAGACCAGCATCCTTCAAAGCTCCCAAGTCTACCAGGTTTGGGTTTTTTTGCAAAAGAGCTCACTAGGCTAGAACTCCCTCAGTTTCAACTTCTTAACTTGACACCATTCACAGGAGGAATAACTTTCCTAGTGCAGTGACCCTACTGAGAAATTAGGCTGCATTGAGGTGTCTGTTCAAGCCTTCAAATGATACTTAAACTTTAATTAAAAAATAAATTAACTTTAATGAAATAATTTACACTTTCATACCACATTTAATCTAAATCTGCAAGTTATTCATCGAAATACCTTCTACCTGTGGGCTGTAGCAATCTTTAGATTCCTTTGCACGTTTTGTTGCATGATAATACAAAAATCTTGACTGGTGCTTTGCATCTGCACAGAGCACTCAGTGCCCCTGCTTCAAAACTTGGGGATTATGGGGATTTTCTAATTTTCTGTTTACTTTTAGAAAATGGGTGAATTACATTTAGGAAGCACTCTCCTAGCCAAACAAATAGAGTCCTGTGCACGTTGTGAGCTGTCAGTGTGTATCGGTCACTGATCACTGCCGCTGAGACATCAGGAGCGATGATCTCTCCTGCCAAATTTGATGAGACTGATGGCCATTAATGGTGCAGAGCTGACCCCTTGTTTTGTAGGGAGTAATTCTAGGGAGCCCAAAATCAATATTGCTGGGACCTCTGACATTCCTCCCCCTTTTTGGGAGAACTTCATCTGCAAATACTCATGGTTTGGTGCTTTCATTCAGTTTATTCCACGCTTTTTAACTTTTTTCTTCTGTGTAATCAGAGCAGAAGTTGATTCCCTTCTGTTCCACCCCCACCTTTTTCTGCTATTCATTCTCTGGAAGGATTACATTTTAACTACTAAATGTCAGTAAATGTCAACTTTTGCTTCCACCCCAAAACTTCAACTTTTTATTAAAAATTATATGAGGGGAAAGTAATCTGTGAGACATCACTCTTCTCATTTTTTCTCTTTTTCTTATCTCAAATTCATTTAGCATTCAATAAATAGAAACTACTTCTGAAGTATGGTTAAATTTGTTGCTGTTTTCCGAACTACTAAATTTGGTGTTTCCAATATGTAATTTTTTTTTAATAAGGCACTAAAGAAGAGAGAAAGTAAAATTGCTTTAAAAATAAAACAAGAATTTGCACTTGAACTTTTTCTGAGGCGAGGTAGAACTGTATTATCTCTACTTTGTCTTTACAGTTAATATGCTCCCCATTTAGAGAGGGTTTTTTCCCTAATTTTATTTTATTTTTATTAGTTATAGAGTAACATAAGCTCTGGTATATTATGTGCATGTTTCTTGTTTTCTGAAATCATGGAGCTTGTTAGCTCAAAATAAAATACATTGGTTTGCCTTTTTTTTCATGTTTGTATATATCTTTGTGTAAGAACATGAGAGCCAAAATCTGTATTATTGAGAGAAAAGGGAACAAATAAGCATTAATTACTGGGAGCTGTAGCCCACTAGAGGCTTGTTAGTAACTGCAAATATACAACAAACCCAAACTTGTAGGATGAGTAACTAAACCAAAAATGTTAGATGCTTTTCTGCCTTTTTCCTGAAAAGCCTGTTGGAGTTTGGCTTGAATTGGGAGTTCAGTTTTGAAGCTCTATTTGTCTGCTCACTGACTGTGAAAGTAGAAGTCAATAAGCATTGGCGTTTTTGGGAATACTCAGGCTTCCGTACATTCTGTAAATCAAGGATGTAGGAAGGAGAAGTCCCAAAGCAGATGGTGCTGCTGCTGTTCCACGTAACTGTGCTGTCTTTGTGCCTCTGACCCTCCCGTAACCCAAGGTTCTTTCGTTTAACACTGTCCCCATGAGGTCTGTGTTCCAACTTCAACATTTACATTTTCCTGTCTATCCACGCAGGATTATATTTTACGTCTTAAAATTTGTCAAAAACGGTAAAAGAAGAATTTGCATATTTAAGGCTTTGACTCAGCAGAATATGCCAAAGTTTACCTCATTACTTCGTTCAAGTGCTCCCAGGGAAGACTTGGAGGAGCTGTGAGGCACGTTTAGTATTTCTGCTGTTTGGCCAAAGTACTTTCTACATGCAGTTGCTACTTTTCCATGCAGTTTTAGAAGGCTGGGGGAGCAGTGGGAAGTGTTCCCTGTTTTGTTTCCTGCAGGCTGGGCTGTGAGTTGTGCTGGTGTGTGCAGTGGCTGCTGCCTACGGAGCTGTTCTGGGGGAAGAGCACAATCCCTGCCCCACAATCCCTGCCCCACAATCCCTGCCCCACAATGACTCCATGCGAAGCACAGGCTTTGGTTACACCAGGACAAGGAGTATTCTGGGATGTGCGTATCTGTTCTCCCAATGCACATGCTCTCCACTCAGGTCAGTCTTGCAGGATGGTATCTGCTGTATGACCTCCCAAATGGCTGCTCTGCTGAGCTGACCCGGTTAGGAGGCTGAGAGCAGCTGAGTGGATCAGAGAGATCTGGATGATGACCCCAGAGATGTTGAGGATATGCTCAACTCAGTCTCTCAGCCTGAGTGCTCCTCATGAGGGGAAGCCTCAGCAGCTGAGGGGAGGAGACTGTTCAGCCTGGAGGAGACTGAGGGGAGACCTCAGTGGAGCCTTCAGCATCCTCCCACGGGGCAGCAGAGGGGAGGGTCCCAATCTCTGCTCTCTGTGACCAGGGACAGCAGGGAATGGCTGCAGCTGTGTCGGGGAGGTTTAAGCTGGATATCAGGAAATACCATCAAGTCATCAGAGCTTTGTAATACAGACCAGTTTTTAGTGGGATGCACTCTGAAGAGATACAAAACTGTTACCACTCTACTCTGAACTTTCTTCCGAAGAGAGGAAAGAATATTCTGTGGCTCTTCCCTCACTTTGAAACAAATCTAAATCTAATTGCTGAAAACTAGGAGAGTTTTGACTATGGCAGCAAATTACTTCCCCTTCCCTGACATTGTTATTGAATTGGGGTCTCTCTGCTGGAGCAAGAGACGTGAGTATTATAAAAGCCATGGTAAGGTAAACATAGTTCTTGGACTTCTTTAATTTGATTACATTTATTTAAAATTCTCTTCTTAAAATATAATGTATTATTCATTGCCCCATAAGTCAAGGAGTGTGAATTAAGTATCTTCTAATTTCACCTGTTTTATTGATAGCCTGAAATGGGAGAAAAAGAGGCAGCAAATTACTTACCCATGGACTTTGTAAGACAAAAAAGGTAAGGTAAACAAATAATCTGGTATACCCCGGTAGAACTGAGGAAAATAAAACCAACTAATAAGTATAGTGGGGCTGAAAGACATGGAGGTAATGACCCGTACTGAAAGAAGAGAGCAATCAGATAAATGAGTCTAAAAATTATTGATTTTATGATTTCAGTTAAAACAAAATCAGAGTGGTAGAAAATTACATATTTTTTAAAAGGCAGTGTAGTGGCACAATTTAGTGTAATATAATGCTGAAATGAAGATAATTCCTAGTTTTGATCACTGGATCAATCAGGCATTAATAAAGGTAGCAAGTCTTTTATTCAAGTCTTTAGTTCTTTACTACACCAGAAAGATTAGGCTGTATTTGAGCAAAGCAGATGAAGAATTTGCAGTAAAAGATGCTGAGGGTTGTATTAAGTTATTGATTCCTTTGCTTTTGTAAATGATTTTCAAGCAGAAGTGTGAGGTACAGATTAATAACAGTAAGGTCATCAATACGATGTTAAAAAATCAAAACAAAGTGGAAGACATGGACTTCTCTAGATGATGTGAGAAATAGGCAGAAATAAAATATTGAGCCTAATGCAGGCTGATACTTGAGTTTATCCCTTCTGAGGATTAATAACTGACAGCACAGCAGCATTAAAGAAGTTAAAGAACTTTCAATGGAGACCCTCAGTTATATTTGGTGCATCAGGGTTGATCTGATTCGCTGCAATAGTGCTGGAACCACTTAATGTGTGGATGGAACTGCCTTTGCAGCCTGCAAATCTCAGCATCAAGTGACAGATACTGCCTATCAAGGAAACATCAACCATCTGAATTGTTCCAAGAGGAGATCATTCTGGATAAGGGGTGTTTGAAGGGAGAGCAGTGATGAAAGCTGAATAGATGTGGTTTGAAGACAGCATCAGGAAAAAGCATCTCAGAATACTGATTACTTTCCTGATGTAATTAGCCTCTAGGGCAGTATCAGAGTTCATTGTGGAAAGAAACAAAAATAACCACCAAAGTCATTGTCCTTGCTCAGGCAAAATATCTGTAAGTTGAGACAGTGGTTTATCTTGGTGAAGGCATCAGATCTGTGACTAATGTGATAAATCTTGTGTTAAAAGAAAAAAAATAGATGTCAAGAAAAATGATGCTATTGTGAGGTCAGTGCTGTGAGTGCTCTTTCCAGGGAACTCCACTGTGCCTTTAGAAAGAGGCAGAATTGGGCTGGACCAAGCATTTTGCTTCCTGCTGGGATTGCCTTGGTCTGCATGGCCTCACTCATCTTAATATTCTGACAGGCTTGGAGGATGTTTTTTCCTGTGCTGAACTGAAATAGTTCTGCAAGAGTTGTTTGGGCAGAAATTTTTCAACCTTTTCCAGTAATAAGACCAGAGGGAAAAGTTGTTTTGGCAACATGAAATACAAATTTAGTGTCCAGTGATTTGCCTGTTACTTGGATTTGAGGTTTATTGAGGGGTGAATTTTGTTCCAGGCGTGTCTTGCCCCATCACCCTTAAAATCATCCCAAGTTCAGCCAAGTTCCAAATCTGTAATGATCAGTCTGCTCTCACATACACAAAACTCCCTCATAAATAGCAGTTTTGTGTTGCTAAACTGAGCATTCAGATGTAGGAGATGTCAGGATCCGTGCTGTGTTTATACTTCTGACTATCTTGCACTCTGTATTTTCTATTCCACTTAAGGATGTTTCAGTGCACAGACAAAAACATTAGAGTGGCAAATGATTGATTTCAATAGCTGGTTTCATTGTCCTTGTTCAGTGTATGGATTTCTTTATTTCAGGTTAGCTTAGATCTGCTCTGAAAACAGGGTTTGGGTTTGTTTTGTTCATTTCCTCCTGGTTGTGCTTTGAGGAGTTTTCACGCTAATGGCTGGGTCACTGTTATTTTTACAACGTGGCTTTAAGATAAGTTTGCATTGTCTCTACTTCGTGTATGCAGAGCAGATGAATAGGTTGAACTTGTAAAATTCCACTGAATTTTGTGAGCTGCATATGAAATCTCAGATGAGGGTGGTTTGGTTTTGGTTCCCCCCACAGTTAAATATTGCATTTGAATTCAATCAAGCTTTTTGGATCCGAGCTGTGCCCCAGGTAGGAGTGCCCAGGACTTTGGCAAATCCAGCTGCAGTCCAGGCTCTGGGAAATGAGGAATAGGCAGTTAGAGACTCCTGTGTGGCTCGGCTGACTTCTGAGCATTGCATGAGACATCAGGAAGAACTAGAGGAGAATCCAGATTTCTGAGAGTAGCGTTCAGCTGTGGTTAAACCACAAGACACTTCTTTCTTATACTGCACTTTGCACTGTCTGTGTGAAATGCAGAGGAGATGGGAGAGGCTCCAGGTGGCAGTGCCTGTGACTCTGCACCCCAGCTTGCATCCTGGCTGGGTTCAGGTTGTGCTCTGCTGTAAGGATGAAGTTAAAGAGAGAGGAATAGTGTAATAACGTTGTGTTTAATACATACAAAGGAAGCAATATTCAGGTTACTCAAGCACCTTAATCCTGAAGTTCACTAATGTTAGAAGGGCAATTTTAATCATATTATAAAATCTGTATTTTGCTTTTGGTAATTATCACAAAGGCCTGTTGTTAGCAAGTAGAAGATAGACTAATGGGGGTTTTTTTTCTGCAACATTTTATTTATTATGTATTTATTGAAAGGGTATTAAATGGTTCAGAGAAAACAATTTAGAAAAACAGCAGAACTGATGGAATTGCTCAGTTCTGCTGTGTGCACAGAATTTATATTATTAGGATTTATTACAGTTTCTGTCATCTCTGTTGAAGATTGCCAAATAATTTATGCCAAAGCACCCCACTGCAGTAAAACGTGAGAAAGTGACATCCAGAGACAGATTTTGTCCCAAAAGAAATCTGCGACCCAGAAAAAGATCTGAGATTCCTGAGTCCAGTCTCTTAATGGCAAGAGCTTAGGCTCTTGACCAAGCCATAGCAGTCCATGGGTTGCATGTATGTAAATACATTATCCTGTCAGAAAATGCATGGTGAGATCCTACAGGCGATCCCAGGGCCATGAGCTGCAGGAACCCTGGAGTCAGTGCCACATGGGGAGAGTGAACCACACAACAGCCTTCAGGGAACAATGCTCAGGACTTGTGTGGTGCTCAGGTTAGTGTTGATGCTGCCATCAGTCACTTCCAATAAAGCCTCACTGCTTTTCCTTTGTTTCTCTGAAGCCTTTCCAGTGAAACCTGCAACCTGGGCCTTGTGTGCTTTACTGCTAAATGATATATTTTTTAGTCAGGAACATGCAAAGAAGATGATTCAGTTTTTATTTCTTCATTTTTCTTTACAAAAGTTACCTCATTTGCCTAAACTGGATTAGAACTTAAAGGTTTTGAGCTGCCAAAGCTTCTTTTGCAGGTGCTTCTCTGTGTGCAGTGGTCACAAGACACGCTGCAAATGGCTCTGGTGGAAAAATAAACTGTATAGGCTGGGTTTTCCTTTCTCATTTTTATTGGCCCGCCATTAACAGCTCAACTAGGTAAAAGAATATTAATTATCTGAAAAATTTAACCATTGCTTGAGTTTTGGAACCAGCAGCCCTGTGTGCTCTGAGCAATGAAAGGGATCCTTTTTTGGGGTACTGCAGGAGAGATGGAAGGCTCCAGGGCTGGGACAGAGGGAGGGAGGATATGGAATTGTGGATGTGATGCCTGCTCTCTTCCATGTGTTAAATTGGTAGGGCTACCACAGTGAATTCTATACTAACTTTGCCCAAATAATAAAAACTTGGAAACAAGATGTCTGAGCTCAAGGTACAATAAATAATAAATCCACACTGAACACAATAGATTATTGATAGTAAGAAAATCTGTGGTAACAGCATTAACAGGCAAAGAGCGTGGAGATGGGAAAGATAGGATGTGGAATGTGACTATTGACTGGGTGCCCTGGATTTTAGGACAGGCAAGAACAAATGTGTTTTGGAAGGTTGGCATAGTCAAAGGAGATAATGTTATCAGATGTGGCCTAGATGAAATCTGGACTGAGAAATATTGCAAGAATGTACAACACTAGAGACTATTTATAAATCTGTAATCTTTACATTTGACGGTATCTTTGCAGAATGCAACCTTTAAATTTCACCTTTAAAGTGCCAAAAAACCCCGGGGTTTTAAATATCTTTTTCTTCTGCCAGATATCTGTTTGGCTTTGTACCTTTTGCAAGGTATGTAAAACAACTGTATGGCTGTATCCAGGAGAACAGAGTTATTGCACACATTGCAAAACAGCCAGGGATTCAAGGCCAAGGCCTGCAGAGTTGAACAGAGCTCAAAGGTGGAGAGAATTTATTTACAAGCTTCCAAAGACACAGGCACTGTGCAGCTTTAAAAGTTGCAGCCAGGCCTTTTATGGGCAGAGCAAGAGGTGGGGTTGTGGTAAACGTTAGAATTTAGACGTGTCTAAAGGAGGATGGCAGGCTCTGTGGCTCACTTCATTTGATTCACATTCTTGGATTGGTTTCTGTTTCATTTATAGCTTCTCTAAATAATTGCTTAATTTGAATATGAAACTTTATTCTTTATAACATTATTTTTTTGGTTTGTGGGTTTGGTGCTATTCTGGGGTAGCCAGAATTTGGGTCATGAAAAATAGTCACTTAGTCATTTGAGTTAAGCATCCAGACTTCAGTCCTGTTCCTGCAGCCAAACTTTATTCCATCTTTCTCAACAGGCAAGATAATTTTTCTTTCTGATTCAGAGGCTGAATCACCCTTTATTAGAAATTGCCTCCATAAGCACATTACAGAGTTATGAGGAGGCTTCATTTTCACGTTCTACATCTCAAGTTCTTGTGGTCTTTTCACAGAAGGTTCCCTGGGATACGCGAGTGAAACAGGTGTTTCTGTAACAGTCCTTTGGGAAATAGCAGCGGTGTTTTCCCAGCAGTTCTTGGTATGGCAGTGTATAACCTAGCAAGGAAATGCAGCTCTGGCCTGGCATCCCCTGAGACCCCGTGAGGGTCCTGGGTGCAGCGGTCTGGTTCTGCCACTCTCATGAAACTTGCCTTAGGGGTGTCTTCCTTTTTCAGGCTCTCTTCTGAATCCCCCTCACCCTGTAAGGAATCCATGTATCCCTGAGAAGCTTTTCTTGCTAAGGCTCACCTTTCCTTTTGCTGGGTGATAATTGGTTTCAGAAATACCTCCCTTAAAACTGAGCAGGAAGTGGTATTGTGACTGCATAAAAACTTTATCAAATACAACAATTTGTATTCCCCACGCTTAGAAACACTCAGGAACTTATAAAACTCCTCACAAGAAGTGAGAATAACCATACTCTTCCCAAAATAGACAGTGGTTCCCCCTCAGCTGGGCTCTGAGGAGTTCAGGGCTATGTCCCTATTTTGCCAGCTTGTGTTTCAGGGGTGAAAACTGGGAAACACTGCACACTGTAGGCATGCAAAGAGTTCTGTATAAGACCTGGAAGGACTCAGGTGGTGAAATGGAAGACCCTCATCTAATTCAGGCAGAGCAAGGATCTGGAAGTAAATTTCTGCAGCCAGACTTAATAGGAATTTGGTTGCTGGTTATGTGATCTGGAAATCCAGGGTCTATTGGTGGTTTTCCGTGGTGGTTCTGTCCAGGACCTATGAATGCTTTTCTACCAATTTGCTGTATACTTTCATGTGGAAACTTCTAGTTTTGACTAAAACAGTCCTAATCTTGCAGTTGGAAATACAGATAGGGATAGATAATTATGAATTCTGACAGAGCACCCCCCCCACCATGTTCAAAATAACACAGCCTCTTAGTTTAGAATAGTCACTGCTAAGAAGAAACTGAGACTTCAGGAGTTGAGGTTTAATGCACTAAAGTTTGAAAAATGTCTCCAGATCCTGCAGTAGTTGGTATCATCATTTAGTATTAAGAAGTGTTTTGAAAGGGATTGCATTTGATGACCTGGTTGAGCTCGTCCTGCATAGTTGTGTGATGAGAACAATGTATCACTGTCTTGATGTTCTTTCCCTGGACCTTCAGGGATTCTCCTCCCTCAGCCAAAACAGAGCACTGGGAGTGGAGAAGCCTGGGGTGGCAGCGATGCTGGGATGCTCTTCGGAGCTGGACTCCTGCTGGTTGTGAGCAGCCCTTGCAGCTTCCATTAGTGACTAATGGAGGGCAGGAGACTCAAAGGTGTGTCTGTGAATTTACAAACAAATAATCCCCTCCCTTGGTTATGAAAAGGTGAAGACAGATCAAGAGACGGTTTCTAAAGGTCTTCAAAGCAGCCCCTGCTTGGGAAAGTGTTATATGGCCATATATAAATAAACATAAAGCATTTTTGGTGATGGGAGGAGGATTAGCCCCTGGAAGTTGAAATTGCCACCACCTGACAGGTCTTGGACAAAATCCTGCATATTAAGCAGGTGTCATCCAGATCTTCTGGGGTGTGGCAGGATGTTCAAAATCTGCAAATTCTCCTTCCAGTCTCCACCTGGGGATCTGTCTTCCCAACCAGAGGGAAGAGCATCATGGCTGAGTGCCTTCTCCCCCTGCCACTGCCTGCTGTGAAGTGCTGGAGCAGCTCTGTGGAGGCACCAGCAGCTGCACGCTCGGACAATCTGCTTCCCTGTTAACATGGCTTAGGGCAGGGATGTTTTCCTGTTTCCCTGGTGTGCCACATCCAGGAGAACGAGTCTGGATGAACACGCATTGCTTTTGTAAGATCAGCACCTCAGGAGTCAGGAATACGCTCGTGGGGCAGCTATTTCCAGAGTGCTGATGTTAGCTGGAAGCAGGCAGGTGGCTTCTGAGTCCCTCTTCAGTTGCCCCAGCTTTCTCACTCCCTCCTCCCCCTGCCTCAACCTAGACTCTCTCTCAGACATGCTGCCTTGTGGAACTGAGCCAGCGTTGCAGTGTACCACAGGCAGCTACTGCTGCAGGGAGAGGAGGGGAAGGACAGTGCCTTAAGAAAGGGAAACAGATATGCTTCAGCTTGGAAAGATGAAAAGGATCTAGTTCCTGGAATTATTTTTGTTTTTAATCAGTGCTTTTGCTACATCTCATTTTCCTGACCCCTCTGCAGTCCTCTCAGCATGGTGCTGCTTTAGACAAGACATCAAAACATCAGACTTCCAAATATTCCTGAGATCCTCCTCCTCTTCCTTTTTCATGTACAGTCATGAGGCAGCCAACACAAGGCAGGGGGAGAGAGGAAATTATTCAGGAATGTGAAGGAAATGCTCTTGATTTTGGCAAAAAAACCCCTTCCATTTAAGCTGCTCTGTTCTACCTTTGTGGTGTCTGACTGCTTCCTGTCAGATGGTTGCAGGGAATGTGAACCGTTCCTCTCTAACCTCTGTCAAAGAAATGGAATGTGGATGTTAGGGGAAGGAGCCCTCTGCTCACACCTCTCACTCCACAGCATGTCCTGGTATAGGGAAAATCTTTACAGTGAGGCAAGGTGGCTAAAAACTGAAATAAAGTGGGCAGCAAAATGGAAAGATGTTCCCTGCCCTCAGGATCACTGGGGAAAAAAGTCTGCTTGCCTGGAATAGCTGGGAGCTGTGACTCACCAGGAACAGGAGAGTCTCCAGGGCTTGGGTGCTCGGGCAGGCAGGGTGGGAGCCGGGATGGGCTGGGCAGATGCGAGGTTTGGATGAAGAAGAGGAGCTGTGGTCAGGAGGCTGTGGGTTAGAAGGATGGGGCATTTACTTGGTATGGGGATCTTAATTAAAGGTGGCTGGCAGGGTGTTTAAGGTTTCTGAAAGGAAGTGTGAAGGAGCATGTGGCTGTGTATGAGCTGGCAGATCCCAGCTGCATTCTAAGAAGTGTTTTCCAGCGTTGTGGATATTAAAGAGCACTTAATCAAGTAATGAGTTCTGTAATGCATTAGCTACTCCAGGAGTGTGCTGTGGGGCTTGGGAGGAAAATCGTGCTTTTGGTTGCTGGATTCTGCTGCCATTGTGGCAAAGCAGAGCTGTAACCCAGGGTGGCTGAGCCAGTGCACCCAGCAAAAGCCATCAATGAGAATTGAAACATAAATAACAGCTTTACTGCAGTGTCACTTGCCTGTGTTGATTCCATCTGTTGAATTCCCCCTCCTCCCAGAGTATTTTTCTTTTCTTTCCTTGCCTTTCCTGTGTAATGGTTTACTTAGCTTTAGAACATATATTCAGATGAAATAAGGACAAGAAGTCTTGGGAGAACAATCTAGTTTTTCCCTTAATGGCTTCCTTTGTATTTCTAGCTCTGCTGAATGCCGCATAGTTTTGTTTCTGTTCACAGTCACACTATTCTGTCATGTCATTGCTGTGCACAATAAGCAGTTCCAGGGATCTTTATGCCTGGAGGACCATTAAGCTTCCATCCCCAGAGCTATCTACTGAGTTGTGACTGAGAAACAGATACAGATCTTTCCTTGACAATGCCGATGGCAGAGCTTGCACAGACACGAGTGTGAAAACATAAAGCCGTGATTTCAAGCACTGGAGAAATCTTACCGATGTCCTTGCTGAAGGCTTTGGGGCTTTGTTTTATTTTTACAGACAAGTCAAGCTGCCACAGGTGACAGCTTTTAGGATTGAATGTTTGATGTTGCGCTGGCCAGTCACTCCAGTCAGATTCCCAAGAACTGGGTCAAATCTCAGTATCTCTGCTGCAAGAGACATGAGGTAGAGTTGCTGTCTGTGCCACTGATGTCAGGGATTTAGCCAGTCTTCCCCTAAGGTAGTGCTTAAATGAAGTAGATGAGCCCCATGGATTGGGAGAAGGAAGATTTGAGAGTTCTTTGTTTATTTCTGGGTTCTTTGTATGATTTAGGAATTCTTGAGACAGACGATGCAGCAGGAGAGAGACACTGCTTGGTCATGGGACAGAACGCACAAATGTGGGTGTAGAGGAGGGAGATTGAGGAAGAGCAGCTCTGTCTGAGGAAGAGCTGGCCCGGGGTGGCACATTGCCAAGCTTTGCATGCATGGATGGCAACCTGAAATTCATGTGGAAGGGGATGGGAAGTCAGCTAAAAGGGAGTTTAGGGGTGTGGGCAGTGGTATGACAGGACAGTATCTTCGTTCTGAATTTTTCTGCCAAATGGTGGGGCCATGGAGGAGAACAGAGCTGCAGGTATGAGGGGAAGCTCATTAAGGTGTCAACTGTCCAAAAGTGGGGCAGGGGTGCAGAGAAGGGTGAAAAGACAGACACAGGGCAAATGACCACAGCAGGAATCCAGCAGGCACCCCGAAGTGCCTCTGTCAAAGCCTTCCTGAGAGTTCTTGGGTGATTTAATCTTCATGACTGTAGTCACACATGCAAGAAATACAGAGAAAGGCTGGGGGACAGCTCAGATTTCTCTCAGAGCTACTGTTATCTGTGGTTAATGAGATTAAATGTGTTCCTAATTTCTTCTTCTACCTTGTTCAGTATTATCACATCTGTGTTAATTTCCGTACTGCTGATTAGTGTGAAGGCTGGGAAGGAGAACACCAGACTTAGATCTTCTCGGTGCCTTCTGCCACACCCTGCTCCAGCAAAGCTGTGCCATGGCTTGCTAATGTTGGTGTCATTGTCCTGCTGTCCCACACAGCAGTACAGGTGATTTTCGTGGCAGTGAGCACTGAAATGGGCATTACAGCACTTGGAATAACATCTGTATTTGCTCTTTCTCTTTATTTCTGTGGAAAACACAATGTGTAGAATGTTACTACTAGTTAGGTATGCTGTTGAGGAGTTCTGATTTTATTAAAGAAAAACAGAGGTGTAAGACAAACATATAGCAAAATATAACAAAAATGTATGGGGTAACGTATGACTGGGAGGAAGGAGGATTAGGGATGGTTAAAATGGAACTCAGGAACTGCGACTGTCAGTATTGGGAAGCGTGTGAGAGAGTCACATCCTGGCAGACACATGTTCCAGCCCATTTCCTGGCCACAAAAAGTGCTGCTGTGTATTCCAGAGGTATTGCTGCATCACAGTCATTGCACAGAAGAGCATCGAAGGTAAGGAAATACAACTGGCACTTCAGAAAATACAAGGAGCTTTTTCTGGTGGCCATAGTTCTTGTGGAAATCTGTATACAGTTTCAGATTGGCCCCAAAACAACTCTGACTCCTGGACAGGCAAGATGTGTCCTCATTGTGAGAGATTTCACTATGGCAGGTATCAGAGCTGTTGGCCGTAGTGTACATCTCAAAGTGTTAAGTCATCCTTTATTTGGTTTGATATAAAGGATAAGGATCTTGGACACCTAGAAGATCAAGATTGTAGTCTTGAATTTATTTTAGTGTTCTGTGAATAGCTAAAGTCAAAGCAGAGGGGAAGTTTGATTGGCTGAAGATGTGAGGAAGTGCCATGGTATTTTGTACTGCTGGAGTTTTCTTACACAGCAAAGTTTCACAAGCAAGGTCCATTCAGTTTGCTCAGCCAAGGATTGAGTTGTATCAGTTACTGAAGCCAAGTCAGCTGACTCCTTGTTATCCGAATTTATGAAGTCATGGCTGACAGGAGTGAAGTTTGTGTTGAGGATTTTCGGATTTTTTGGGTTTTGGGGTTTTTTTGGTTGGTTTGGTTTGGTTTCTCTTTTTTTCCTTTCCCCTTTCAAAGGCAAACCTCACATCAGACACTTGAGTGAAATGACAAGGTAAGAAGTGTCATACTTTTCAACTGGGATTTTAGATTTCCTTTTAATCAATTTGGAAATTTAGGAAGAGTAAAAATAGTGGCAGAGCTAGAGATTATTTTATTTTAATCACAGATTAGCGTGTCTGCGTTTTGGAAAGCGCTTTACAGCAGGTCTCCCCAGCTGCTGAACATTGACTGCAGGTGTTGAATGCAGTTGTCAGTGCTGGCTAAACAGCATTTTGTGGTAGAAATTGTCATCAGGAGAAGATAGAGAGAGGAGCTGATTTCTTTTTGTATAAACAAGTGTTTGAGGATGTTCTTGTCTGGTAGCAGCATGTGTAGTAGCCGTTGGTGATTTATTTTTCTTTTTAAATCCATTTGCAGTGTTTTGAATACAACACAAGCCACATGCAGCTGGTTTGTAGCCTGTCACAACTGAGAATAGCTGGAATCTTACAATGCCAGTAGGAATTATTTTTCCATCCACACAGAACAAACACAGTATTAAAATACGAAGTAATATTATGGTTCTAGCAAAACACATAGCAGGCTTTTTATTTCAGTCTACATATACCCCATGGTACTGAATGTACAGTTGCATGTTTGGCACTGTAGTTCAAATACATTCATGTAAGATTATCAGAGTATCAGGAAAGTCACTTTTCTTTGTGGGCGTTTTGGCTCCTTTTTGGTTCTTCCTTTTATGCCAACCTCACGTGTGCAAGGGGATACCTTTGAAATGTATCCTGGCCCCCAGCTTTGCCATTTCAGTTGCATTCACTGTATCTCCACTAACATTTATGAACAAAGACAGCTGACCTTTGCAGAGTGAATGGCTAGTTGCATGTGTAATTAGAGTATTAATAGTTCTATGTCTCATTTATTTACCTCAGGTTGTAGAGTCATGGCGAGTGCCTGGTAGTGACTCGAGTACTGCTACAATAAATAAAATTCAGAAACCACACCAAAGTTATTTTTGAGAGACCTGGTTGATTCACTGCAGGAGAGAGGCTTGGAGCAAAATAATATTTATGTGGTGTGTGCTCTCTAGGGATGGAGAAGCAGGACTGAGCGAAGTTCTTCAGCAGATTTGCTGTACATCCAGTGCTCAAACTCTTCGAAAAAAACCCCATCTCTCTGTTAACCTGTTCTTTTTCTCTTTGTCCATTCTACTCTTTTCTCCTGTTCTCTCTTTAAAACATGTGCTTAAGGAATTTGAAGCCATGTGTGTCAGCAGGCAGCTGGTTTCAGCATGGCTCTGACTCCACATGCAGAGAATCCTCCCCGAGTCCTCTGCACTTTCACTTGTGCTGGCAAGGTCCCAAAGATCTCCTGTAGCTTTTGCCATTTCCAGGGATTAGCTGAGTGGAGACTGGAAGAGTGGAGGGAAGAGGAGGATGGAGAAGGGTCCTTCAGTGCAGGCAGTACAACCCTGACACTCAGTAGGGCGAGCAAAAGGATTCGATTCCACAGGCGGGAGTGTTGGAAAATTGTGCTACTCCACTGCTGTTCCTATTATTAGCTTGGAGAAGCCCACCTTTGGGACTGGCTGTCTGTCTGAGCCCCCGTGGAGAGGCCAGGGAGTGCCAGCTGTGTTACAGCTTGGACAGCTCTGCAGGAATCAGGATGACAGTTTGTTTCAGTGAAGCCTCCAAGCAGGTTTAATTTCGAACAGCCTAAGCTGGATTTGAAATAACAGCAGAAAAGTGAAAGGTTTACAGATGACCCTCTACCTGTGCCTGCCCTGGTTTTATCCCTTAGCTGTAGACTGCTGCTTCAGTACTAAATAATTCAAGCAGAAGTGTGTTGTATAGTTTTCATTTTAAAGAACAAAATCGGTGCTTACTTGGAGGTTTGCAGGAGTGGATTCCCCACTCGCTGGGCTGCCATTGCAGATGCACACGTGGTTGGTGCTGCAGCTCGACTGACGGGCAGTGCTGATGCCTGGGGAAGGAAACCTTGATCGTTCCAATTCCTTGAGTGTTCTAACACAAAGGGTGGCTTTATCCCTCATGAAGAGACCTGGAAACAGATAAAGATTGTTAACATTGAATTAATAGATGTAGTGGAAATAATCAGGATGTAATAATGAACAAAATGTCCAAAGCCATACTGATAGCTCTTTTTTCTTTCCTTTTTGTTTTTTTTTTTTTCCCCTTTTCTTTTAGTGGCATAGGGGAGGGAGGGGATGAAAGAAACATTATCCAAGCCTCTTTTTGCCATCAACCCCTCTTGAATAAAGAGCGACTGGAAGAACTGCTCTGCTGCAAATGGTGTCAGGTTCTGTGCATCAGTGTGAATTCAGTTCCCAAGGCTTATTTGTAGGATTCAGCATTTTTGTAACAGCCACACACAAAGAGGAAAGAAAGCAAAACCCCCCTACATTTAGCCCCTTAGACCTTTTATTTCCCACCTAGAAACATAAATAAGCTAGATATAAGTGCCTATATGCCAATATTGCGTGCTGAGGACCTCTAGGACTGAAAGTTTCTGCAGATTCCATTTCTGTTTTAATACTGGGAAGCCTTCCTGTGAGGAAGATAGCATAGAGATTATAAAACTGATTGTCTAGGGAAGGGGATTTCAGATTCTGGAGTTGGTGCATATAAGAAAGAGATGGTTGCAGTGTCAGATGCTGCTTTGTTGTAGCACATGGAGTAGATGAGAACTGAGCCTGTAACACCTCTAATCCAGGCACAGCACCTGTTTGGAACTAGGAAGAACTGCTGAAGTTTAAAATAAATAAAAAAGCATATGTGGAGGCCTTAATCTCCTGTGTAGGGAGCAGATAGCAGGTCTGACAGGAATCTGTGTAATCTGGCAGTGCATATTAAAAAGAAAGTCACTGAGAAGTGGTTGTTTCCTGTCCTCAGCCTGTTCCCTACCCGTGGATATCTGCCCCCTCAGTTGTTACAGTTTCAGAGTTCAGAAGATCGCCTGCTGCTCCCTGGAGCCCTGAGGTTATTTCCTGTGTAGATCAGACCATTAAGGTATGAGGGTTCCTGCTGTCCTTCCTTGTGCACACCACACTGAATCAATGGAAAAGCTATTAGAAGATACTGTGTCACTTTTTTGCCTTTTCTTTTTTTTTCTTTCTATCAATAAATTCTGCATAGGGAGATATTCCACAGAGCCAGCCTTCCAAGCTGCAGTTTAGAATTTGTTTGGCAGGTGCTCCCCACCCCGAGTTAGGCCAATGCCCCAGAATAAGAGTTCAGGCCTCCCCGCACTGCCCAGGCCCTGAACTGGCAGCACATCCTGGAGTGTCTGCTGGCATCTGCCCTGTTGTTCCTCAGGAACAGGCTAAGCCCTCCCACTGTGCTGCTCTTTTCCCTCTTCAGCTTTTTCAGATACTGAGGAGAGTTGTGTGAATCACATTCTGTACTTTCTTGCCTTCCATCCATCACCCCTCCTTTTGGTGACCTCCCTGTTTCATCTGCTGCATTTAGGCAGTGGTTCAGTGATGCTGAGCTCCAGCAAAACTCCAGTTTTGTACTGAGCAGCTCCTGGTGCAAACTGTGTTCTCTGACCACACGCACATGGGCATCCCCTTGTGCAAAAGCTGCCGTGCTTTGTGTCATCTGGTGTCATGAGAAATTGGGAGATGGAGCACGTCTCTTGAGGTTTGTGTGGTTTTGAAATTGGGCTGGTTCATGATCCTGCCCACAGCCTATTGTGACTCAGCTGAACCCCACGGGAACTTCAGAGGAGTGACTGGGGGCTCTTGTTCCCAAAGCTGCCCTTCCCTCAAATCAACTGGAAAACTGATCTGAAATTCTGGGTTTGTTCACAACTGCCTCTGCACTTCTGTACAATATCAGGGAACCTGGTTGAAGTCTTATCAAAGCTATTGCAGCAATAGAAGTACAGTTGATCTTCAGGCTCAGGAAGATGGCAAAATGTCCATTTAGGTTCTTTGCAAGTTTGTGATATTTAACCACAAGTCTAAAATTTTAGTCTGTGTTTGTATATCATCACCTAAGTTTTGCAGAAATTGGTGCTTTCAACCCTGCCTGGCTTTCATTTTCCAAGTGTCTGTTCTCTAAGATGTCTTAAAAGCTATAGTTCTGCCTTCCAGTTTTAGACATAAAGAGAAGATTTAATTTATTTTTGAAGTTCAGAAGGAGAAATCCAAAGGTTAACAGTTGGTTGGTGTATCAGATGTTACATGGTATGTGTATCTGCTCTTTATTTTTGAATTTCCTTTTCTCTGCTCCTCCAGGTGTCATCTTGACATGAGCACATTCAATCTTGGCATGAAGGAGTGTACAAAACTTACTTGAAGGGTGGAGAAAAGAAACTGCAGCATCCTTGTGTGCATCAAAATGCCTTGTAAAAGCTCTTCAGAGAGTGAGAATTCAATTCTCTGAAACAATTTTCATAAGCACTTGGTACAAACATGAAAAACAGCGTCTGTGTACACTGTGCAAGCACAAGAGACACAGGTGATGTGCAGTTACATTCGTATAGAGAATGGGAATGTCTGATCAGTAGCACAGGATAGAGGAGAAGCTTTTTGAAGTGTCTTGCTCAGAAGTGGCATTAATCCAGTAATATCCAAGTAATAAACACTGTAAGGCCTGGTTAGTCCTGAGGATGTTTGGGCTTTATTGTGGCACACGTAATTTAATGAACTTTTGAAGAGACCTCTAGGCAGCAGCCCAAACTCCGAAGGGCAGAGGGGAAAATGCTGATGGACAGTCCTACTGAGCTAGAACACAGTGGCTGGGAAGGAAAGGCTGCTGAATGGGCTGACGGCTGAAAGAAGTAAAGCAACCGCACTTGGACTCACTAGTGGGCTCTTTGTCCAAGTTGGAGCCATCTCTTTCTCTAGGAAGTTTTTTGTGCTGGAAATGAGGCCACAGCCAGGCTGGAGCAGGAAGGAAGAGGCGGATAGTGATCTCAGAGGGCTGTGCTCTGGGTGCAGAATGACAGCCGTGCAGAAGTAGGTTGGCTGTGAGGGCAATGAACTTGGCCAGAAGGCTCCTCCAGCCCCTTGCTCTGCTGAAAATCTGGTGTCATGCAGGAGCTTTGGAGCCCGGCTGAGGGGCCCGGGATGGTCACGGTGTGGGGCTCCTGCACATTCAGCTACAGAGCCACAGAGCTGCCCTCCTGAGCCCACTTGTCCCCTCCTGCAGCCTCCCTGTGCTTCACAGAAAAGCAAAAATGTGCACTCAGCAGAGGAGTTGTCACTCTTTCTCTGTTCCCAGCCTGGAAGAGAAGCCATTTACCTTCTCTCCAGTCATTCCTGAGCACTTCCCCAGCATCGAATGAAGTGCTACAGACCTTTCTGCCATCTTACTGTGTCTGCTCTGCTGAAAGGGATGTTGAAGCAGCAAAGAGGTGTAAGATTTTTTTCCCAGTGATGTAAATTGTCTGTATTGAAGTCAATAAAGAAAACAGAATTTGTGTCTTCCTTCCTGTGACCTTTAAAAAATGTGTTTGCCTGTATCGAAAGTGCCTGTGACACCTTTTGTGGCTTAACTTGGCTATTGGATGGAAACAATTTCAGTTTCCTGCTCTGATTCATAGGTCCCTAATGACAGGTTACATGTTAATTGTTTTCAGCAATTATCATGCAGTTGTGCTTTCAGTGGGGCCTGATAGCAAACATGAGTGGAAAAAGCTTCAGGCTAAGGCCTAATAGTGCAGCAATGATACTTTTTATTTGCCTGCCTGAAAACAGTTCCCCCACAGTTGTTGTGGGCCTTTTCGAACACAAATATATCAGAGGTGATTGTTCTTTGCTTGTTTTTTATTGTTTCACTACATTTAACAATGCTTTATATAGCATCAGTTTTGTTGCTGCTCCATCATCACCATGATTATTACCATAGGGCATAAAGTATCAAGCTCAGATCACAGCTGTATTGTGCAGGAGCTGTATAAATGTGCAGTAAAGGGAGTCTCTGTCACAAAGTGTTAGTGGTGTCTGGAGAGACGAGGCAGAGAGGAACAGGCACGATTCAGCAATGTGCCCCTGCTGCACAAAAGCTCAGTTGTGGTGTCGGGTACAGAGCAGTGCTTCAGACAGGAAGGGACACACTTCTTGTGCATGAGGTTGCAGGATCAGGAAGGATGAGCTCTTGCTGCCCTTCTAGAGATCAGTGCCTTTAAGATAAACTGGCCTTGCATTTGACAGAGAAAGAAGTGCAAGCATCTAGATAGCCAAAAGTCCCTTTCTTACCCTAGCAGGGTCAGAAATGTGTGTAGTATTTAAGCAGCGCATTCAGAGTCACTGTAAAAGTCCTCATTGTTTCAAATCTCACTGAACTTAAAGGATTTGCACTGCACCCACCTGGAAGTCTCTTCTCCCAGCAGGTGGGAAGGTTATTGTCCTTAGCAGGAGGAGTCTCTGTTTAAAAGTATTGCAAACAAGTAAGAAAAAATTGCTGTTTCCCATCCAGAAGTGGGTAAGATAGACCTGCCTCCATCTCAGATTCAAAATCTCTCCTCACTGTCACTCAAGGCCCTTCCAGTTCCAAGGGACCAGTTTTTTCTGTATTCCTCAATCTAGCAAGTTGGACAGCCCAGAGAAGGTGAAAATGTTGTGAGGGATTCTCATCCTTTGGTTGGAGAAGGTTTTCTCATCTGGAGCTCGTCTTTGAACCTCCGTGCATGTTGGTGCCAGTTCCTAGCAGGACAATGGTACCTCACTGACTTTGTTCTCTGCTCTTTCTCCACAGCTCCTGTACGACAACCCCAAAGCCCGTCAGGAAGTCGAGTATCACTGGCGAGCCTCAGGGTGTCCTCACATTGTCCATGTGCTGGATGTGTATGAGAATATCCATCATGGAAAGAGATGCCTGCTCATCGTCATGGAATGGTATGGACCAGCAGCAGCCCCTCAGCAGGCACCGCCTTTGGAGGGATGGAGGGAGTGGAGAATGTGGTGGCTTAGGTGGCAGGTGGGAGATTTCTCAGCAGTGGGATTTTGGTTTGCACAGGAAATCTTTCGTTCCCTTTATGGAACTGGTAAGGAAGTGTGCAGCTGTTCCAGCCATCCTGTATGATGGAAGAATGAAAGAACCTTAACCAGAAAATAAATTTTCACTGTGCTCCAGAACAATTGTCCTCATTAAGGCATTGACTGATTAATACACCCTTGAGAGATGCATCTCTGCAAATACGTTCTGGTTTGGTTGTGATCGGCTTCCAACTTCAGGTGTAAATCCAGTGATCCAACATGATCTGTCTTATAACTATTTTGACTCCAGCATTCCCTCTTCTCTCCCTGATCTGCAATACCACAGTTATTGTCCTCTTCACTGAGGACAAAAAATTCTTTTAGGTGTCTTTGCTTCTTTTTTTTTCCTTCCTCCCCACTCCTTACCTGAAAAAAGATTATTGTCAGCCTCCCAGTGCTGGCATATCTGACTACCCAGCTTTGTGTGTCGTGCTCCCTGTGATGGGGTACATTAAACTGAAAGCATCAAAACTCCCTGGTCTTATTTAGTTTTCTATTTATGCCATACCAGAAGGGCTTTCTGCACTGATGTGAGCGATGTTTAGGCCTGTAATCTTTATCTGTTCCTGCTGTGGTCCTGTGAGATTATATGGATGCACAGTCAGATGTTAGTTTTGTCCTTTCTGCTAATACAGCATGGGATTTTTTGTGTTCTTTGTTTCAGCATGGAGGGCGGAGAGCTGTTTAGCAGGATCCAGGAGAGAGGAGACCAAGCTTTCACTGAGAGAGGTGAAGCATCACAAGTTTAATTTTAAAGTTTGTGAAAGACTTTTTTCTTTCTTCTCCATTTCTCTGTCCCCTGGCTTAGTTTTCTTTTATGAGTTTTTCTTTGATTTTCTTTATGGTGGTGGTTGTTGTTGTTATTATTGTTATTTATTCCACTGTATGTTAAAAGTGATTTTGAAAAGTTCCTGAGAACCACGAATTATGAGAATTGGCCAAGTTCAGGCAAAATGTGGAAGGTTTAGAGGAAAATCTTTCTATAAATCTGCTCAGCTCCTTCATTTCTGTACCACAAGAGCGTCTGTTCCTCTGATCCCTGGTCTCGTGCCAGACCACCTCTGACATGATCCGTGCAGCTCCTGCTGTGATCTCTCCTTGGCTGTCTCTCAAGCAGCATCGCTGCACAGCCATATTGTTGGGTCACGAGTGTAATGAGCAAATCACATCTGATGAAACATCTCCTATTCAAGGGTTTTAAAGCACTACTTGAAAGGAAGTGTTATTAGCCACACTGCAAACAAACCTGCCTGTCTATAGGAGGGGCTGAGTAAGTGTAAAGCCCTGCCATGAGACAGGGACAGAGCTTGCACAAGACTAGTCTTGCCATTTTTATTGTCTTTGCTATTTATTCTTGCCGGAGAACCACGGGTCTGCTTGACCATGGTTCTCTTTGCCCCCGTCACAGCAGACAAGAGCTTGTTTCTGCTCAGAATAAAACCATTAATGTTTGGAAGGTGATAGTGTTTGTAACTACTGGTCTCACAAAATGATCGGAAGCAGAAAAATACACACCTGAGCTTGTAAATTGCTGTGCCTTGTTTTGCAGGTCTGGTGTAGAGGCCAGTCTGTTCTCTTCTCCTGTGTTTCCTAGCTTGGGATGAATCCTTTTTAGACCTATAAGAGACTTGTGCAGGGAAAATGAGCATTTTTAGAAACTTTATTTGTTCTCTAAAATACGAATTCCAGGGAGAAAACTGGTTCCATGAACATTAGCGACTGCACTCTACTAAAAACATTATTTTTTCTACATTATATGGCATTGTATAACACTATAAATACTTGCTCAGAAGTCACCTGGGAGTGTTAAGCAAAAAAACACCTTCATTCTTTCCTGAGATAAATGAGCCCTGTGCCACTGGATTCCCCAGGTTCAGTGCCTGTTTATACAACCACAGCTTCCCATTAGGACCAGGAAGGAGGAGGTTGTGCAAGGTTTTCCCCGAAGAATAGGAATGTTCCTGCATTCTGATTGTCCTTGTCTGAGATTGTATAGTTTCAATCTCAAGCCACATGAGAAAGGATTCCAGGTTAGAGTACAAGTTCTGCCTGTGCAGAACCCAGAGGATCAGGTGGAAGTTTCTATTGTTTCCCTGTCAATGGAGATGTGACATAATGCTCACATGGGAGTGTCATTCCTCCATGCTCTGAAACCCCTCCCTGTGTAACTGAACCCTTCCAGACTCCCAGGTCACTGCTGTTGCAAGGCAGCTCTCCACTGCTAGAATTTCCCACTGGGGGTATGTTAATTTTCAAAACATATTATTTCAAAGGTAGCAGTTTGGGCTTTGGTGAATAGATTTGTTGATTTTGTTCCTCCTGATGAAAAACTTCTAAAGACAGTGTGGAATTAAGATGTGACCTATCCTAAAATTACTATATTGTTATGTTGCTCTATTTTTAGAAAATCTGCTAGATCCTCCTCCTATCCCTGAACTAGAAGCTGAAAGTTAAACTTCTGTCTCAAACAACCAAGGACATGTCCTGGACAAGCAGAGATATGTTCTGGTTGGGGCTCCTTTCTTAACAGTTGCTGCTTGTGTACCTGCTCTGCTCTTGCTGCTTTTTTTGGTGAGCACATTAAATCACGAATTTCCAAGCTCCTGAGGAGTCTGAGCTGTTGGAGCTCAGGAGGAGGGCTGAGCAGCCGGGCAGTCGGGGGCTCGGTGCCTGCAAACCCAAAACACAGCTGTTAGGGCTAATTTTAGGGTTTCTCTAGTCTTGATGCTTGCCCTGTGCTCCAGCAAGCTGTTTGTAAGCCATAAGCATTCCCAAGCATATCCCTGAATTACAGCGGGAATGTTAATGTGACCTTTCTCTAAAATTGTATTTTTAGAGGCCTCTGAAATAATGAGAGACATCGGGACAGCCATCCAGTACCTGCACTCCATGAACATCGCGCACAGAGATGTCAAGGTGAGGCCCCCAGGTGTGTGGGCAGGGGAATAGAACTCATGGCAGGGAAAAATCTTGGCAGCAGTGGTTTTAACAGAACTGGGAGTGCAATCAGATGGTCAAAGTGTTCCTGTTCCTCTGCCAGTGTGAGAAGGGATTTGCTCACTAGTTTGCAACTAGTCCAAGGTTGGAATATTCATGTGTGCTAATGCCTTCCAGTTGTGTACAGAATGCAGAAAAATCTCATGATAGTCAGATGCTTAGTTAGAGAGGTACTGCCCACTTGCAATCCATTAATTAGCAAGAAAATAACACTGCTTCAAGTGAAGTTATACTAGACGCCTCTATGTACAGTCTTTGCCAGCTATTAGTTGTTTTCAGCATCATAATTGCATTTAAAAAAAAAAAAAGGGAACCAAAAAAACCCCACAAAACCCCTAAACAGCAGAAAAAGGAGAAACTTTTGGGAGGAATAATACCAAGTTTATGCATCTATCCCACTTCAATAACTGTGTGATTATTTGGGAATATAGGGAGATCTCAGTTACTGTCAGTGTTTAATGAGGTAAAGTTTGAACCCCGATCTCGCTGTGGAGGTTTGACAGAGTTTGTAGTGTTGTATGTTGTGTTCATGCTGGGAAGTGCACAGCACAAGCAAAGCCAAGCTTGCTGCACCCCGGCATTTCCAGCACAGGGACACAGCTCGGGGTGGGATGTGCTGGAGAGCAGGACATGTAATGATAGACTGAGGCAGCAGATCAATTCCACAGCTCTGAGCTGGTGGATTTTCTACAGATGTTTCTGTGTGTTTAGCTGGAGGGAGAACACATCATGGTATCACCAGGGGGTAAACTGGGAAATGAGTTGAACTAATTGCAGATAATGGAAATACCCTGTTGTCCCTGTTTTCGGGCACAAGAGCCTTTATTTCCCTCTGTGTCACTTCTGCCTCTATGGAGTGTGGAACAAGAGTGGAATTAACTCAGGTTTCAGGAGACAGAGAAGGGGGGAGCAGCAAAGGGACTGTGTCTGTGTCAAATAATTTTGATGGAGTTGTGTCAGTTGCTCGTGGAGGGTTTGTTTGAGGATTTCCCTTGTCCTGCCCCTTTGGGATTGGATCAGCTGCTGTCATCACACAGATCAGTCCCAGGAAGTGGAGAGAACTGGGAGAGGCTCAAGAAGCCAGACTGGATGCCTACTGGACAGGGTTTGGGGTTTGCTCTCCCAAATACCTTGCTAAAGAAGGATGTTGATACTTAGTCCGAGGAAAAATGCTGCATGGTGGGAGGGAACTTCCTGTGTGTTTGGTGGGGATGTGATAGAAGTAAGAAGACCTAAATGTTGGTGGTGGGTTTGACTTGTCAGCTCCTTAGAGATGTCTCATCATTGTCCTGTTTATCCTATTTTGGTGGCCTTCCAGCCTGAAAACCTGCTTTACACTTCTAAAGACAAAGATACTGTGCTCAAACTCACAGACTTCGGCTTTGCCAAGGAAACCACTGTAAATGCACTGCAGACCCCCTGTTACACTCCGTATTATGTGGGTGAGTTATCCAAGACACATTTCTTCTGTGTTTCAGTCATTCCTTCCCTTACAACGGTGGGAAATCTTCTATTGCAGATGTAATGAGAAGTGTTAGCCTGCAGGATTTAGACTGGGATCAGACCCAAACCTAGTCTGGTTCCAGTACAGCTCAGTGCTCCTGCTTTCTGCCTTGATTGCAGAGGAAACAGCCTTCACAGGAGATACAAATGAGGATGTACGAGGAGAGAGAGAGAATTTCTTCTGTTTACACTCAAAATAATCCTGATGTTTCCTCTGAAGGATGCAATAAAAGCCATAACTTGAATTGAGCTTCTGATATTTGGGTGTTTCCTTGCAAAACTTTCCTTAGCTTAAATTAATGCAGTAAGAGAGAAGAATATTGCCTCAGCTGTAAAACTTCTTTAAGCTTGCAAATTGAGAAATTAGTAATAAAGCACCAACGTGACTTAATTGCAGCAGAATTTTTCCTTCATTTTGTCCAAAGTTGAAGCACTGTGTAATGAACACCGCAGCAGACTGTCCTTTATGCACTCATTTTAGTCTTGAGTTAATAGTCATTCGTCATATGGTATGACTGGGGCAGTCCATGCTTGGAATTTCTTTACTGGAAGAAGGACTTAATTTGTTCAAAAATTTACTTCTCTGATTAAAGTTTGTATAGTTTTCTGTATTGAAAGAGACTGTTATTCACTGGCAGCAAATAATCACATTAGCAGTACTCTGATTCTGATGCCTTCTATATTTTTGTAAGCTGGGTTTAGTGATAAAATGTTAAGGAGTTTACACACGTATGTTTTTATGCCTTTATATTTGTATATAAACAAGCTGACATTTCCCTTCTCAACACCTTCTTATAAACCAGCATGATTGCTCATATGTTTAAAGAATAATTTTCCTTACAAAATCAAGCTCCCTGCCAGTTTACCTGCCCCAGGGGACAAAAAAAAATCACCTCTAAATGTATCTCTGTCTAATTTTGTTACTTAGTGGAAAAAATATAATGCTCTGGAGGCCAAAGAAAAATACAGTGCCCTGTAGCTGCTGGAGCTAAACACACCACCTAGGTATCGTTCAAAATTTTATCACAGCTCCAGTAGGGCCTTTCTATTCTGATTGCTGGAACATATGCTCCTGCCTCTTTCAGTGCAGTGTCTCCCTGCACACATTTAGCTGTAGCTCCTTCTGCTTTTTGGTAATCTTAGTACTCTCTTGAGCAGAGAGACACCAAGGTGAGGAGTAGGGCATCTTTCCAGCTCTGTTCCTCCTTTTTAAAGCTACTTTAGGTGCTTTTAGGAACTTGTCAGCCGAAAATGCTCCCAGTTCCTGCAGTGAGTTGCATGTTTTTAATGCCTCTGATACCTGTTGTTGAAGGGTGCTGCTTCTGACAAGGTGATGGAGATGAAGAGAAATATCTGGTACTCTGTTAATTTGTGGTTTTAATCTTCCCCAGCCCCAGAAGTCCTTGGTCCTGAGAAGTATGACAAATCATGTGACATGTGGTCATTGGGTGTCATCACGTATATTCTGTAAGTATTTGGGAAGAAACCTGGTGAACAGAAAGAGAACACAGCTTGTTAAATCTACACTCACAAGTTATTGTGCACTGGGATCGTGCAGCCTGCAGTAGAATATAAGCTTGAATAAAACTTTTTAAGAGGTGAAAGGACTTTCCTAGTTATGAAAATTCTTTTGTCCACTCTTACAGCCTGTGTGGGTTCCCTCCATTCTACTCAAACACTGGTCAAGCCATTTCTCCAGGGATGAAGAGAAGAATTCGGATGGGGCAGTATGGATTTCCCAACCCCGAGTGGGCTGAAGTATCAGAGGAAGGTAAAAATGGTGCTGATGAGTGTAGGGTGGTGTGCAGTGCTGCAGTGCTTACAAAGAGACTGTTTCTAAAAATCTGTCTGAGCTTTTGTTTCCCTTTCTTTTACAATTTAAATCAAATTTTTGTAAGGTGATACAGAGAACAACTGGAACTCAGATACCAGCCAGCAACCTCAGTGCTGCAAAAAGTAAATGACTACTGAAAACCTTCTTTCAAAATCCAGCTAGTGCTAGTGAATGCTGAGATTAAACCCTCTGGAAACAGAAGTCTCTAATCCTTAGAAAGGAGACAGCCAGGACAGCTCCAATGCAGGCTGAGCTGGCAGAAAGGCCAACTGTTTCAAGAACCCATTCAGTCTGCCCTCCTTGGTGATCCAGCCAGCAAGGATGGCAAGTTTTCATGCTAGCTTTTTGGGATGTGGGAATTTGCCAGCCACCACTTCAGTCAAGGACAACAATTTCTTTTGTCTAAAGCATTGATCAAAAGCTGCTGGGCTCAAATCAGTGTCCTGAAAGTGGGTATTTTTGATCCCTTTTATCCTGACAGTCTAATAAGCTGGAAGTCTCACGTGCCTGTCATATTAAAGAGAAGAGTCAGCAGTGTCTAGGCTTACCTGATTTTGGTACAAGCCCTTTATGTTGCTGTGATCCTGGTTTTGTCTGCTGTTTAGCAGTAACAAGTTATCCTTGGATCCTGCTGTGCTCTGGGGCATCTTCACCCCTCACTGGATCTCGTGGCTCTGTGCAGCACAGCCTGCTGAACATAGCTGAGGGAGATGTTTTAGTCATGGGTTTCTGGCTAAATATTTCCTCTGCTTTGGGTCTTGTTCATATTCCAGCAGTTAAAGACATGCTAGAGGAGCTCAGTGAGAGGACATGTACTTGGAGCATGTGTCGAGTTTCTGTATGCTGTTTCTGCTTGCATGGCTGGAGATAGGGGCCCTCTACCTTTGATCCTGTTAAGATCATCTCATTTGTGGGTGTTTTCAGGCTGATGAGGCACCTTCAGCAGGCTGCTGCTTTTTTCCCTGCTTTGTGCTGTTCTTGTCCTTTGCAGCCTCTCTCAACAAACTAAACTTGTACCTCTGGCAACTTCTTACAAGCATTTAGTCATCCCGCATGTGATGTTCCTAAAAGAGAACTCTTATTTAGAAGTTCTTATAGGTTCCCCAAGGAAGTTTTGTGTAAGTCCTTCTAAATAGCTTCCTTCGGATGCAGTGTTTCCAGTCTGTCCACCCACATTAATGAAACTCCTGTCTAGACTCTCACCATTTCATATCTCAGTTATTAGTGCTCTTGCTTTGGCAGATCCCATGTTCACAGAAAGCTGCTGCAAAGCCTGTTTGTGCAATCCACTTCTCTGATTTTTTTTGTCTTTTTAGTGGCCTCTCAGTTGTCAAAGTTCATTGTCCCTTTTTTCCCCAGCCTGTGCTAGTTGTTGTCTTCCATCATTTCTCAAAACATCAGCTTATGTATTCTTTCAGCCCATAAAGCCCAGCTTGTTGCCATCTTTGAGGCAGGCAGCTTAGCAGCTTTCTGTTCCTGTGCTTCTCTTTTCCTCCAGCTGTTGCTCTCAAAGCAGTTGGTGTGGTGATGTAGAGAGCAGAGCTGGAATCCCCAGGCCTTTTCTTTCCTTGTTGCCTCTTGTTTTGGATGTTTTCCTGTTTTGCCCCTTTAAACACAGTAACCTGCCCCACTGTACATGGCTTCTTAACACGGTCGCAGCAACAGGGAGGTGTTTTCAGTTCTGCAAGATTGTGTTTCTTCATTCAGCAGGTCCTTGTGTTCCCAGGGTTATTTGGGAATGCAGTCCTAGACTACACCATGCCCTGCTGGTTCTGTTTTTCAGCCAAACAACTCATTCGCCATTTGCTGAAGACTGACCCAACAGAGAGGATGACAGTTTCTCAGTTCATGAATCACCCTTGGATTAATGTGAGTCTTATATCTCTTTTTACACCATGAATTGATTCTTACATGTAGAACTTAGGTGTAGCTTCATACAGCACAGCAAGAGAAGGACTGTTATTACCATTGCTCCCTTAATTAACCTCCTGTGCCCTCCACAGAGGGTCACCTGCCCGTAAAACCACAATTGTTCTTGGTGTTAGCAGAGGACACCAGGGGGAGACACCCACAGTCGTGTCCTTGGAAGCAACAGCCCAAGATGTCTCTATATTCTGTGAGCAGGCAGTCACTGTTGACTCTGCAGCATATGTATGTGTTACTCTCTTTAAAAATTTAAAAATAAACTCTCTGTGCTTACTTCATCGGTGCAGGATTTAAAGAGCTATTATTAGTGGTCTCAGGCACCATTGTGCATAGCTGTGTTAGTGTGAACATGCTCCTGTGCTTAGTGGGAATTCTCATCCTTGGCAGGGTTTGGAATTGCATGGGGGAGGAGCAAGGGTCTCTTATTGCCCTGTGAGAGATTGCCAGGTGGGGTGGTACACAGAGCTGTTAATGGTCCCAGTTCAGGTTTCATTCTATGACTTGGCTGAATTTACTTTTCCTTAAAAGAATTTTGGGTAAAAAAGAAAAAATTACTTTATTAATACAGTATGGGCTATTTCAAACAAGAGACATGAATCCCAGAAGTTACAAGACTGAGTTTCACGATACCATCTCTGCTCTGTAGGTGTCCCTCAAAATAGTCCGTTATACTTCTCACATTTGTGTCTAAAAAGATACCAGTCTTGTTATTGCTGCCCAAAAAATCATCAGCCAGGAACAGAATCACTTCTGCAGTAGAATGCCCTTTGTTCCCCTAGTGTTGGTGTGTGCTGATCTTCAGAGGACGGGGCAGGAGCAGAGGTGTGGCTGATATTCTTACGATGCCTGCTGCAGGATCTGAAAGCCCTTGGAATCAAGTGAATGTATCTGTAGGACATCCTGATGAAGTAGAAAGATTCAGTAGATTCATCTGGTGGTGTCATTCAGAGTTGTGAAAGCTGAGAAACTGAGGTTGTAAAGACTCTGTAGAACAGACCCCAGACAATGTTTCTGAGTCTTTTTTAACCGAATAAAAATGTAACTACTGCTCAGAATAAATACCTCCAGCTTTAGGTGTTTGAAGCCCCAAGAGGGTGTTTCAGAAGTCAGCAGGTGAGGAATTTCATGGTGTGAGTGCCTAATAGCTAAGGAAGCTGCCACCTACAGCGCCACTTGTTACTTGGAATATGCACGGAGCCAGTTAATGAGGAGGAGATTAGAGACAAGGTCTGCAGACTCTGCTGCACCAGAGCCCTGCTCCCATACCCTTCCTGGAAGGTGCAGGTTGGCTTCTTTTTTCTGCTGAACCTGTTGCTCACAGGGGGCAGAGGGAGGGAGAGGGAAAGACCAATACAGTGAATGTCTGTGTTCTCCCTTTTCCTAAATCCCAAAGTAGAAACATGTCTGGGGACTTGCACAAGCAGCGGAGGAGGGTGCTTGTGTCTCTTTTTTTTCCTTCCCCCTCTTTTTTTTAATGAGATGGATGGCAGAAATATTTTGCTGTGAACTAGGCAAAAATTGTCAGTTTAGGTGGAGCACAGAATCCTCTAGTTCCTTGTGTATAAGAGTTTTTTTTAACAAGCAACAGCTCACAGAAGAAAGGAGAGCACTTTACCCAGGGACAGGGACATCACTGAAGCCAGTCTGCTTGTTTTCCATTTCTCTCGTCCCAGTATTTGATAAAACTGTACCCTGGCCAGCTGGGGTCCTTCTCCAGAGGATGCAGGAGTCATTTCTGCTTTGCTTCTGTGACTGCTGCACTGCTGCTCTGAGCTCAGGGGAGCATAAGCCCTGCTTCCAATGTAGGGTTTGTTTTACAGGGATGTACAGGGATCTCCTTAGACTTTGTTGACATGCAGCTGTAGGATGCTACAGCAGCAGACAGCAAGTTTGGGTGGAAAGCATAAGGAAAATAGAGTATCCAAATGCAACTATAGTTTGGGTTATAGACTGGCAAGAATTGCCATGATTCTTGCTGAGTTAGCCTGGGAACTGTACTTCATGCTTTAGAAATTGTCCCTTATTCTAATGTAAAGTCTGTAATCTCCTGATCGTTCATGGCAGGTGAGCACAGATCTCAGTTTCATGTGGATGCACTGTCTGTTGAGCCGTGCCTTGCTCAGAAGAATTGTGTCATCTCCTCTTTGGGGCTCGCTTAGTCTGGTGAAGTGATGATCTCAGTTAATGCATATGTACAAGAAAGTGTCTCCTACAACAAATCCTAGGAGATAAAGCTCAAATTAACCACTTAAAGAGATTGACTAATAAATAGTGAAATGAGAGTTAAAATCTAAGATTGGACTGGAAGGGAGCAGAGTGAAAGAAGCTCAGCACTGATTTCTCTTTCCTTTTGTTCTTTCAAGACACTGTTGTGTGGGGACTGTAGTCCTTTTCTACTACACACATGAGTTCATTTGTGGAGTGATTGGAAGCAGGAATAATGAGGGTCATTGGAGGACTTTAGATGAAGTTTTATGCCCTTCACACACATACAAGAGCAAGAAGTCACTTCCCAAATGTTGTTTTTCAGAACTTCTTTTGGTATTTTGCTTTGTTCTCAGAGATCAATGTCAGTGCCACCAACTCCTCTTCACACTGCACGGGTCCTACAAGAGGATAAAGACCACTGGGATGAAGTTAAAGTGAGTCAATCCAAGTTCAGATTTCTTTAAATCAAGTCTGATAGGAGATAAAATGTGCTGCCTTCTCTGGAGATGTGCATTTCCTTGGATACTGAGGCTATTTTGAATACAATCATGTCAAACAAGGGAGGCATAAACAGTTTTGGTTAGAGCAGTAGTGTATATGATAACTGTTTAAAAAAAGAAGGAATGCTATTTGAGCTTCATCTGGCAGCCTTACAGCTGCACCAGATATCAACAAAGATGGTGTTTATGATCAAAGGCATTAATGATGCTCCTGCTGAGCCACTGCGTGTACCCAGGGAGGAGAAGGATGTGCTGAGGCCGTTTGAACTTCATTACAGTGAAGAATGTGATGAAAACGTAGGGGGACAGGTGGGAGGACTGAGCTGCATTCTGGTTTTCTGCAGTGCTCTTGAATTTTGGAACAACTCTGAATAACCTTAGTCTTGTCTTGTTAGGACATTTGGTGGGGGAAGAAGAGAGAAAAAAAAATATTGTCTCTTCCTTAATCTAAGCAGATGCCTCACCTACTGTTTGTACTGATGACTGCTGAATGCCTCCTGCAAAGGGAAACTGTAGGGCACACTAAGAGTCTTAACTCTTTCCTGCTGGCCTTTAACAGGTTGGATGCTTTTACAATTAAGTCTGAATTTTCTGCATTTAAAATTTTTAGTATTTTGACAATTGCAACATTCCTGTAATGTATTTTATTGATTGCTGGTTTTATTTAAATCACTGGTGTGTAGTCTCAGCTGTTAAGCTATGTAATGTAAAATTTTCTAGGACCTAGGCAACATTTACCTTCTGAGTCAGAGATCAAGCAGATATTTTCACTTAGCTGCATTTTTTTCCATGTTTCTGAGAATTTCTTCTGCTTGTGCTTTTGTATAGGTCCCAGAGGTATTCCCTCAAGCTACCAACATTCCCGTGATACTGAATTGTTTTTCCTTTCCTGAACCAAATGCTTAGATTTTTGTTGGCTTTAACAGATTTGTTTTATAACCTTATTAAAAAGTTTAAAATGTGCCTGCACTTAAGCATTAATTCAAACTAAGGAGGTGTGGGAATTTGAAGCACATACTTTTAAAGATCTTTGTGTGGAGGCACAGAGGCAGCCAGGGAGAAGTGCTGGGCATAGGGACACGGTGGAATTGAGGCCAGCAGAGCGTGCTCCTGTGTGCTCCCATGTGAAACTCTGTGTGAGCAGTTCCTGCTGGCTGAGCCCCCGGTGGAAGGAAGCCACCAAGGTCCTGGTGCAGTGCTGCAGAGAGGGCTCAGCTCTCGCTGCCCAGGGCTGACAGAGGGCTCCTTGTGTCCCCCTCTCTGGGCTGTGGTGTGGGGTGGCCGTGCTCTCGCTGCCTCAGGGGCTTCAATCCATTGCTTGCTTGCTTGCTTTCAGAAAGAGATGACCAGTGCTCTGGCTACCATGAGGGTGGACTATGATCAGGTGAAAATCAAAGACTTGAAAACATCCAACAACCGCCTCCTGAACAAGCGCCGCAAGAAGCAGAAGCAGGCGGGCGCCTCCTCTGCGGCCCCGGGCTGCAACAACCAGTGAGGGCAGAAGCCAAGGACCTGTGGGTGGAGGGTAAAAGTTAAACAGAGCAATTTATAATCACATGATCACCTCAGTCCACGCCACAAAGGAAATGAGATCGTGAAGACCCCATCTTGCAAAGAGGGAACAGTGTGATAATGTTTTGATACCTTGAATCAGGGCTTTGCTTTTGAAGACTGATGGATCTGACACGATTCTGTTGCGTATTGCAAGGGAAGGTACAATAACACCAGAAGTGTTACAGGTTTTTGGTTTGGCTTTAACTGTGTAGGACAAGAGGAGAGAACAGGAGGCAGTCTCAGCATATTAATGCACTGAGGCTTTAACAGCCATCTACAAGAGTAACTTCTGCTGCTGTTTTAAACTGGGGAGTAGAAAAGTGCCAAGTGTTCTGCTAAGAGTGTTTTCGTAGTTTAGTAGAATTGGTAATACTCTATATTTCCAAACTTACCTCCTATAGTTACAGAATATCACCTAAGCTGTAAACAGTTATTCTTGTTACAGGAAAAAGCATCCATACATTTCCATTTTCATAGTCTTCATGTAGTCTCATGTGAAGATTTGAGTTTGTCATGGATTCACACTTGATAACATGTAAGTTTTCTGAACTGTAGCCACTGTGTTGTGTCTTTGCCACTGTCAGACTCCTCTCTTGTAATGTTTTCAGTTTAACTGGTACTTTATGTGAAGAGTTTCAGTAAGGATTTAAGTAGTTGAAAGTATCCTGTAGAGAACGTTGCTGTTCCCTGGGATCCACAACCTCCAGGGCATGCAGCTGGACATGCAAAGGACTGCTTTAGAAGAGAGACTTCTGAAATTCAGGAAGAAATGGCAAATGCATGTTTTCTGAATGGACCCTGGTGTCTGCCAGCATCCCTTCTGATAATTATCTCCAGATCCTGTGCCTAAGATGTGCTGATCACAGCAAATTATGGGATGTTGAGGTTGGTTTGTTTCCTGGGGTCAGGAGGGGGGAGGATGCTGCTTTCTTTATGGTCATTTGGTGGCGTTTCAGGATCCAAAGATTTTCACAACTTAAAGAAGATTACTTTTAGGTACATCCACCCATTGTTTTTTCCTATTTTGATTTTTCTTATTTCATGGGAACCTGGCCTTGGTTTGCTGGTATGTTTTATTTTGTGATCAGAATATTTTTTCTCACTGTATTTTGAGGTTCAGCTTTGTTTTTTTTTTAGTTTAGATGAAGCAAATATTTGTGAAAGTGTTATCAGAGTTTGGGATGAAAATTATGTGCTTCCAGTGATGCAGGCCAATACAACTTTGTGGTAGGCACACAGAGTGCTGGTGTGTTAATAGGCTTGGGAGAATGTAAAAAGACCTAAAGGAAAACAGGGCTCCAGAGTGGATCTGCATTGTCAGATCAGAGTGACACAGAGCAAAGCTCAGCTCGAGGCTTTGGACCTCGTCTGGGGAGCCCAGTTCCCATCTTCAGAGTGTTGAATGAGACCTCAATTCTCCTTTGTGAGCTGGTCCTAGGGTTTTGTAATGTGATTTATTAAAATCAGTTTTTAACATTCCTTCCTCCTGTCATCCCTGTTTTTGTTGAGTTGTTGCAGAGTTTGCATTGCTTTGCAAGACACATCTGTGTCGAAGGTGACAGGAAAGGGGAGAAGGATAGTGTTCCATGATTTCCACATTCAAAGGCTGCCCAACTCTGAATATTTTATAAGATCACAAGGTTTTGGTTTTAAATATCAATCTCTGTAAAGTTGTATTTTTAAATTATTTCATGTTTCAGGTACCTGTGATTATAGCACATCCTGTGTGTATTTGTTTTGCCATTTTACTCCAATGAATTATGCAAATATTATTCACTACCTGTAAATGAATACTACAAATGAAGAGTTGTGATGTGTTCAGGGTGCACCAGTTGGAATTAGAGCCAGGTCCAAGTTTCTGTTGCTTTATCCAAATCTTTTGAGGGAGATATGTACATTATTGCTGCACATCTCTGTGCCCCATCAGGGTGATGGATGTTCCCAGGGCAAGCTGTGTATAATGAGATGTCCTGGCTACCTTGGGGACAGTGCCACTGAAACTGTTGCAACCCAACTTTTTGCCTCTGCCTTGGCCAAGGTTTGAGCTGGAGCTCTCAGTTGCCACCTGGTGCCTGCTGGCTTGTCAGTTCAGCCAGGAGCTCAAAGACGTGTCTGTTCCTGGGTAGTTTTCCATGGGGAACTGTAAAACACACTTGGGCCTGATTCCTTCCTATGGGGTTCCAGTCTTTACTGCAAGTCAGAAGCTGGAACTGAGGCACCTGGCACAGCACCTTCAGCTTTCTGTCCTTGTGTGACAGGACAATCCCATCTCATTAAACTCAGACTAACAGTTCTTGCCTTCTACCCTGCAGTGACAGCACCCAGGAGCACTGCAAAGCCCTGCAGGAACCAGAGGAGGGCCTCAAAATGGCAGGCATGGAAGTGTATGCAAGTATTGGACAGAAGTGTTCGTGTTTATTGTCTGGGGGAAGGAGGAGACTCCTTGGGAGCTGAAAAGCAGCTGCCCCACGATATTTGGAGCCTCAAATTACTGCCCTGCTCTAGGTGCCACTGCCTTCTGCAGCCCAGTGGAGCAGGACAACTCGTGTTTTATCTGGCTCTGTGTCACCTGGAGCTGGGAGGGGCTGCCAGGGAGCAGGTTTGGGGTGCAGGCATTCCCCCAGCAGGGTCTGTGTGCTCCATGGTGATGTAGGGATGTACGGAGCATTCGATGGACTCGGCTCTGCCCGGCCCCACCGACCCTGCTCCCTGCCCCACAGCTCAGAGAGCTCCCTAAACCCAGCCTGCCATCAGCTCCCCAAATATGAACCTGCCATCAGCTCCCCAAATATGAACCTGCCATCAGCTCCCCAAATATGAACCTACCATCAGCTCCCCAAATCTGAACGTGCCATCAGCTCCCCAAAAATGAACCTTCCATTAGCTCCCCAAAACCAAGCTACCATCAGCTCCCTGAACCCTGCAGCATCACAGGCCCTGCTCTGGGCCTGTGGCTCTGCAGAAGGTGTTGCCCCTCTGGCTGCCAGCTCGGCTCTAGGGAGAACCCTCCTCCTCCCTGCATTCACACATTATAAAGAGCTCTGGTGAGCTGGTGGTGGTGTTTGGGTCTTGCCTGTATCCTCAGACATGTCATACAATAGGCTTTTTAGAACCTGCTGCTCAGGATCCAAATTTATAGCCTGTTTTTAGAAAGGATAGGCTATTACAGAACTGATTATACATTTGCATATTCATCAGCCATATAGAGGAGGTAAAGAGCTGGGAAGGGAAAGAAGAAATGAATGGTCAATAGAGAAGGCTTCAAGGAGAACACAGATTAAAAGGTCTATTTATTTTTTACAGCAGAAGCTAAAACAAGGACTGTGCACAATTCCCCACCCCCATCCCTTTTCACAGTGATTGCTCATGGGCCGCTGCCTCCCCTTGGGTTTCTCTGCGCTGTGCTCCTCACACACGTGGTTCATGTGCTCTCACCAGTGCTCTTGCTCTGATCCACGCACAAAAGTGTGCCCAGGCACGCAGGAAATTCCCTCCCTCTCTTTCCCAGCCTTGGCACTACACACTTTCTTACCTCTTCGATCATACGTACCACATGGTGAACCTGCGTTTGACGTGGTACATTTAAAAACTCACATTAATGATAAGCTCTTGGCCTAATTCTGTGTTTTTCTATTTGTCAAAGCCCAGCATGCAGTCCTGGGATTGCTTTTCTGTCTTAACACTTCACTGCCTTGAGTCTGGAGGCCCAATTATGTAAGTGCTTCTGACTTGTCTGACATGAGGGATAATGAGAATGCTACATACTCGGTTTGATCTAATTTCCCTGTCCTCTTTTCAATTCACACTTTATTTGGCCCATGTTTAGACAAAGGTGCTTTTGAGAAGAGGAAGGTTTAGTGAGGAGGAGAGAGCCAAAGGTTTTAATTAGTTGCAGGGAATCATGAGCACTTGTACTGTTTTAAACCTGTGGTCCAGGTGGGGAGGAGGTGTTAATGTGTGTTCAGCTGCTCTCATGTGTTCTCCTGCTCAGCCTAAGGATGGAGCCAGCTCAGCTAACAAACCTCAGGGACAAAGGGAGGGAAGCAAGCAGAGAATGACTTCACATGCACAAGAACTCCTTTTTTTCTAGGAGTAGATGTTTTGGGGAATTTTGCTGTGGAAATATCAGAATTTTCTTTTTCCTGGGTCCCAATATTTCCCCTTTTCACTCAGTTGTTCTCAGTAACGGAGCTGGCATAGCTGGGAGTGGACATAGTTAATTCTCTTTTAGAGAGCCTAAAAAGGATGAAGACAATGAAGGAGACAGAGAACACATACTCCAAACCTCAAAACAAAAATCTTGTTAAAAATTCTTGCAGGCTAACAGGCAAGTCTTCAGCTCCGTACTTAAATGTATCTCACCTGTGGAAAATTGAGGTTAGAGCAAGCCTAGGTAATAACATTTGCTGAAGAAATGTTTCCCTGAAATCTTTGCACCAGGTAAGAAAATTCTTTTTGAGAATTAAGTCCAGCTTTAAAATAGGAAATTTTTTTTTCAGTTTGTGTGGTTAGAGGAATTTAATGGAGAAAAGGGAGCAGAAATGGGGGATGATATGTCATGCTGAAGAGTAAGATCAGAAATGTCTGCTGTTGTATTCTACTCCAACTTATTTTTTTACTGCAAGTGCTACCTCTGTACAGACATAGCAAGATAGATTCAACTCTTTATTAGTCTTTTTTAGCACTGGAGAAGGAGGATGTTGCTGCACTCTAGGGAAATGTGGAAGATAACCCTGTGACTGTAGATGAACATCTATTCTGGTAACTCTGTAAATGATGCCTAGCATTAAATTTATTTTAAAATTTCCTGCCTCATGAATCTGCCAGCTGCCAAAGTCTCACAGGTCTGCTCTAACTCTGTGAAGGCACAGAGGCATCACTGTCAGTGGGTTTCCTTCTGCTATTTGGGACCACAAAAAGAAGCAGTTGCTGACAGGTACTGCAGTGATTTTAGTTTCCAGGAGCCAAAAGAGGAAAAAAGGTGTCTTTCAAATAGCTGGAGATAAAAGAGAGCCTGGCCCTTTCTGTCATCTGTGGAGGAGTATCTTGGCCTTTAGTTCAGCTCCCAGAGCTGCTCATAACAAACATGTTTTAGCTGTGTGGGGCTGCAGGCCCAAGGCACTGGAGAAATCTCTGCTGCCTTGACATTGTGCTGGTGCTTTCCCACTGTGAGCCAGGGAAATGCCCTCACTGGGGCCACGGCTGCAAACCTCTGGGCATTCTTGGTCCTGGGGCTACCGTGAAGCTGAATAATGCCAAAAAGGAGGAGCTGCATTGTTTGCTTCCATGCTAGGCTTCTGAGTGTATCTCTTGAATTTTCCTGTCTCCAAGGTCTGTCCTGGTACTGCCAGTGTAGCAGCTGTTTCTTCATTTGTTAACAGGGAGCACAAATGCTTCTTTTGGGGACTGCATTTCTTTCTCTAAATTTCAAAGCTGGAATGAAATTCTTAAACAGCATGGTTATTTTGCCTAATATGTTCTCCCCAAACTTCCAGGCTAATCCATTTGGGAAACATGGAAGATGTTCCCAAGAGACTTCTTATTGCTTAGCTACTGAAACACCTGCTAAAACTGAGCTCTTTTAAAAACTGAAAATTATTTAAATGTGAAAAAGAGTGGGTTGATCTGGAAAAGAAACTTCTCAAAAGACTAAAATTAGAACGGAATGTGTTAGAAGAGAAATACTGGTGGGGGAGGAGGACTAAGGTTTTTTTTAAATAAAAATGCTACTGCTTGAGTAATGATCAAGGAAATTCTGGTTAGGATATTAGCTGCTGCTCCAACCCAGAGCAGTTCCTGGATTCAGAAATAATTATGTTTTTCCTAAAGATAGATCTACAATACAGACTCCAGGGTTTTTTTCTGAGTTAGTCTAAAGCAAGGATCAGCTTGATGTTTATAAATGAAACTTTTGAGTAAATGCTGTTAGTGAGCCAAATAAATAACACTTTTTAGAAAAAAAAAAACAACTAATAACTGAATAAATAAGCTTTTCAGATTAAATTCTGCTTTCCTAAAATTGCCTGAGTGAGCTGCTTGCAGAAGCCTTGTAAGGTGAAGTTACCTTCCCTTTTTGCTTTTGGAATTTTGCATTTCTGTCTTGCACTTTACCCCACTCCATGTTTGACTTTTGTCTTGAATAAAAATCCAATTAGTTGTCCCAAAGCTACCATTCCATGATGCAAGGTTTTTTTCTCTTTTCTTGGCTCAATTGCAGTCGTACCACTTCTCGTTTTATTTCTGAACTACTGTGGTGTAAAGTATTGGAAGAGTGTCAAGGAATCCCACTACCTGGCAGGAAGCAAGAAACTTCATTGTCTGTAAAATGGTAAGGAGGAAAGTTCCAAGCAAGGGCTAATAGAAGGAAAAATCACCCTCTGAGGAAAAGAGAACGTCTCTACAAAGAAAGGCATCCAACTAGAAAGAGTAAAGTGAGGTGATCTGGTTATCTTCCTTTTAAATCCTTTGATTTTCTTCTCCTCCTTGATTTCAATAGTTTGATGTATTTTATGCTGCTTGGAAGTCCTGAGTACTTCCTTTAGAGAGACTTGACTGCAGTATTTCAGTTTGCTCCCTAAACATAAAAAAAAATCCTATAGAAGTTTTATGCTATAGGATATTTTAAATCTGAGGAGTAGGAAGGAATTGAATTTCCTGATTTAAAGTGACTCAGCTCGGTCTGCCTCCTTGTTTCGTAATAGATTCTGTGCATCCAGCTCAAACCTTGGCTGGCACTGGGGAGAGCTATCAGATGTTTTCTCCAATGATTTGTCATTCCTGCACAAAGTCAGTTTTTAAGCTGTTCCTTGAGGATGCTGGAACAACCATCTAGTAAGCAGTGATTGTCTCGGAAGGTGCTCGCCTGTGTCACAAGGCATCTGGTGCTGTTCCTTGGAGCTTCCGTCAGCTCCCGTCGGACAGTGCCGTGCCTGGCCAACAGCAACTCAGCAATCCTCAGCCAGTACTTTAATCAGATTGTTTGGTTTATAGGATCTGCAGCCACTCCCACACATCAAACCTTCTTCCCATAAGCACAGTCCAGTATGAAGTGTTACTTCTATTTCTGTGTGAAACTTTCCTGGTGGTCGTGTTCTGTGCTAAGTAAATTAATTTCAAAGCATTTTCTTTTAAACCTGATACTCTTTTTTTCGTAGGATTCCTGAGATGTTGTGTTTTCCTTTGGAGCAGATGTTGTTCCCACCTCTGGAAAATTATTTCCAGTGAAAATTTGAAAGGAAAGTTCATATTAGTTAAAAAGAAGGTTGATATTTGTATGCCATGTATGGATGCATATGACGAAGTAATAATGTGGAAGAATCTAATTAGTACTATCCAGGCAACGGAAGACCTTGAGCTTGCTTGATTAGAATTAACTGCTGCATACATGAAAGGAGAAATTTAATTCAAATTTCTATTAATCAGAAATACCATCCTGCCTAAGTAATTAAAAAAAAAAAAAAAAGCCATGCTAATTTTCTGTTTGAATGATGATGTCCATGTCGAGTGATTTTTGTGTTGCTTTCATCTTTGAAGTTATATATCCTAAAGTAAAGTACGCAAAGGTATTTCAAGTTTTGTGGTCCAAGTGCTTTCAGTTCAGAAGTACAAATATATATTTATGTACACAGAAATAGTTACTCTGGCACAAAGCCTCCAAAAATTTTGTTGTCAAGTTCCCTTTTGTCCTTTCACACAGCATCAGGCAGGTGAGGCTCTCGCTGCCAGTGAATGTTGTGTGGTTCCACATCTGTTTTCTCTTTCCCCTCTGCCACTGGACATTGCTTATTCCAAGGAAGAGGAGGAGAGCAGCAGAGGGGAAGAGCCCTGGCTGGAATTGCCTGGGTTGTTCTGCATGTGCAGCTGAAGCCTGGCAGGACAGGGAGTTGTGGGTCTGTAATGTTGCTCAGTGTCTGCACCTTGGCTCTGTAGGAAACTTCAGTGCTGTGGGAAGCTGCCTGGCAGCTCATGACCACTTGTGTGTCATACTTGGGGTTTCTTCTGCAACAACTGGATTATAAGAAAACTATGTTCTTTTGAAAGTCTCATAGAGAGTTAGGGAAAGGCTGTTTGGCTTGCTGAATGCCAGCTTTGTGTTGGTTTGTGTGTCACAAGCTGTCAAGGAGTGTGATGAAATAGTGACTCTCGATCTCAAATGCTGCCAGCAACAAAGATGCCAGCATCTTGTCCCAGACAGGTTGGGAGGCTCTCTGTCCATCTTTGTAAGGCTTGAGAAGTCCGGGTGACAGAACTCCATGTGCTGTGGCAATGTCACAGACCAGGAATTTCTTTCAGGCAGATTCCTCTATTTGTGTACAATCGGGACAAAACCTCACAAACCTTTGTGATCAGTCATCACAAAAATGGAAGCCCACCACGCACATCAGGAGTCATGTACAAGCTGCTGTCCTGATATGCAATGGGAGCAGGAAAAGCAGTCATCAGGGAATGGCCCAGTGTTGAATTTCATGTTCTGTTGGACTGTGTGTTTAGCTGAGGGGTTGAACATCACCCTCCTTGATATAAAAATTAATAGATTCTCTTTGACAGTGGATCAGAGCAGAGTATGTTCAACTGTGCATCAAAGTGCAGAGATATAAATGTTATACTAAATTCCAAAATCTCAAGCACATGTAGCAACAAAGGGGAAAGAATATGTAAAGTGCACAAACAAACTTAGCTTCGTGCTTTTTTTTTGAAAATAATTCATAGTAATCTGCATGTTACTTAGAGTGCCATCTCTGGGCATCAGATACTTGTTTTATGAAGGAACTGTGCCACATTCCTATGCTTGAAAGTTGAAAGGGACTTACTAAACACCTTAGAGTGTGTGAAATAATGGTCCTAAGGTTTAGCTCTGTCTATGCTTTTGAGGGAGGCTCGTTGATCATGGGAATCCCAAATGAGCAGGGATGGAGCACGGGCTGCAGTGAGCATTGGTTCATCTGTACCTGCAGCTGCAGGACTGCAAGGGACAGTCAAACCCAGGCTTCCATGATGGCAGATAGACCTTGAGGTCCTGTAATTTGGAGGGCAGAACTGAGGCCACACTAATTTGTTTCTCATTTAGTCCTTGATCTTCTGTCTTTATTCACGTCACTGGAGATAGGATCGCTCTGACAGCTCTGGAGGGGGAGCAGGACATTTCATGTGGCTGCTGGCCATATCCATGATAGATGGAGAGCCCTGTCCATGTGCACAGAGCCAACTGCAGGACTCGGAGCATGGGCTGAGTTCCAGCCTGGTTCACATGAGATCTGACCTTGTGCTGCTGCAGGCAGGCCCCTGTGTCTGGCATCACAGCTGTTTGTGTTTCTCACACCTTTTTAAAATAATTTTTTCTAAATAGGAAAGGTAGAAGATTCCTGCTCTTCTTTTTGACTTCCATGTATGTTCCTTTCCACTCTTTTCCGGGATTAAGGTCCCTTCCAGCCCAAACGGTTCTGTGACTGCTCTGTAATTTACACAGTCATTGCACTCAGTGTGAGAGTTACAGGGAGGAGCATGCAGAGATCATCCTCTGATCCTGCAGTGTAGTCGCTGGCTGAGCCAGGCACCAGCCTTTGACAAAGAGGAGATAATGTCCCTTTGAATGTCCCCAGTTAGGATAATTCTGTTTTTTAGCTGTTCATTCATTAGCAGAGAAGTAAACAGTGCAGCAGACGGTTGTGAAGCAGGGTGTTTATTCACTTGTTTTCTGGCCTTCTCTCCGGATTAATGAAATGACTCATGGACAGTAATAACATGCTTGGAGGGGAAAAAGAGGGAAAAAGGAGTAGAAATATCTGGAGGTGGGACATATAAGGCCAAGTTCTTCTGTCAGGACACCCACAACTCACCTTACATATGTGATCTGATTCTCTTTGTTAGGTATAAAGAATGAATCACAACCAAAACCCCAGGGCAAACGAATCAAATGGGCATCTAAAATGTGCAGAGTGGTTTCGATCTGCATGAGAGAAAAGGCTGGTGAGGATGTGAGGCTCTGCAGTTGCTTGTAAATGCTTCTGTGCAACTTGGCCTTTTCTCATACCATGTTCCCCTCTGACCAAGAGGAGGCACAGGGTGTGTGATGCCCCAGTGTTCCTCACACAGATGAGGAACTCAGCACAGCGCTACTGACCCATTCTGGCTCTGCCTCTGTGCTGCTGCTCAGCCCCTCTCTGCTTCTGAAGTCCCATCCTGTGGTGATGCTCAAACCCTTACCAGTCTCACAAAATGGTGACAGGAGAATAGTGAGACTGCTCTGATTTCAAGGATATTCAAGGGCTCGCTGTCCTTGGAGAATTTGGAGCTGAAAAACTTGGAAAGGTTACGTGAATTTTGGGCAGAGAAGGAAACCAAACGTAAAACCAGATATCACAGATGTACTTGGAACACCCAACCAACTCGGTCCTCTCTACTACAGCTTCCCAAGGAGCACTCAGACCCATCTTTGAGAAGGTGATATATCTGCTTTTGAGTTATTTACTAATAAAAGTCTAAAATTTTCCATATTAAAAGCTGCATGAGCGATGAAGCACAGGTATCTTTCAGTTTAACAGCACAATTTTTCAGCAAGGTTCAACAAGCTGGAAGCAGGACAAGAGAGGAATAATAATTGTGGAATCCTGAGAAGAATTAATTTCTAGCATGTATTACCAGGCAATTCTGATGTTGGGAAAAACAGAGATGCACCTATGTGATACTTTCAAATACAGAAAATGCTGCTCAGCATTCGTATTAGAAATTATTATCAATTCAGAATCCTTGTCATCTCAGGGAAATGATGTGTGAAATGCTGTCCTAAAGACCTCTTTGGTTCTGGCTTTTTCTCCATGGGAGTACATATCACATGGAAACCTAAACCCCTCTGCCAGCTCCTACTCTGAAAATTTATTTTCTACTCTGCTTAATTTATAAATTCTCCAAAAATGGGTTTATAGCCAAGATGTTCTGCTATTTATTGTTTATTTAAAACTGTTTGTTGGTAGTTTCTGTGTTATTTCATTTCGAGAGGAGCCAGTATTTTTAGAGTGGAGATTTAAACCACACAAGGTGAAAAACAGGGATGAACTGGAGAAGGAAGAGGAACTTGTCAAAGCCTGTAGAGAAGAAGTGAGGATAATTAATCAGACAAATGGAGATAGAGAGCAGGTGTGCAGAGGGAATAGTCTGATGGAACAAAAAGGCAGCAGAATGAAAATGAATGTCAGAAGAGATGAGTCTCTATTTTATGCATTATAAGCTGTAACAAGAAAAGTTTTCCTTAACAGGCTGAATTTTTATTTTTTGAAAAATAGCCTTAAAAACATTAATCAAAATATGAGCATTTTAATTTTTCAATTGTAAATTCTTTATTTACTATAAATAATTTGATTCAATGCTGACCACCTAAACAGTGAATATGGAGTCCCTTCACAAGTCTATGAATTCCAACAAATGACTAAAATATATTATGTGAAAAACAGGTTTGGGTAAGGGAAATATGTCAGAAATACTAAACTGGGAAGAGAAAGGGAAATATAGGGCAGTGGCAAAACCAGTTTTCCCTTTATATGTTTGTAAACCAAACATTTTGCAGTGTTTAGGTCAGTACAGGAGGCAGGACCGGAGTTTCTGAACTGCAGTGAGAGGGAGCAGTGGAAGTTCCCTCTCGAGCTGGCAGGGTGAGGTCAGGTCCCCTGTTTCTCTGAGCAGCAGAGCAGTGTCACCTCCTTCCCCAGCGAGCAGGATGTGGCTGCCAGCCCAGAGTCCATCAGAAATGGAAATTCATTCACTGCTTTTGCAAAGAGAAGCAACTGGTATCACTTCCTGCTTGGAGATGGGAGGGAAACCCTCCCTGGCTCCATGTTTTCTTTGCAGTTCCCACACAGAGCCTGTTGCTGGATTACAGGTTTTGGGTCCTGCCTGCACTTTTTCCATTCTCAGGGTAGCGCTGGAGTATTTTGTTGTTCCCTGGAGGCCAGAGGGCTGGGAAGGGATGAGCACACCCAGAAGGGTTGGCTTTCTCAGATGATCGAAAAGGAAAATTTGGAGGAGCAATTTAAAATGAATAAAAAGAAGCGGGAAGGAAGGAAACTTGAAGGATCCAGAGACCACGACCCTACAGATTTGCAAATGGGATCATCTCAGGTGATAACAGACTCCAGCTGGTTACCTGCAGTGCCTGCCCAGAGTGATGTTCTGATTCAGATCATTTCTACATTTCATTTGATCCAAGTTCTGCCTTCATCATAAAATTTAAACTGACACTAAATAACAAAAAAGTATATCTTGAGCCAAGTGAATGTCAGTATCTAATAATTACAATCTAATAGTGTGATTTTCTGTGCCCACAAAGATGATGGCAGAGGCCCAAGGTGGTTCTCCAGGTGTCCCTTGCCTTGTCTAGAATTTTTATTTGTAAAAATACTTGACTTACCAAATCATCAGAGTGTTCCATAATCACAAGCCAGCTTTTTGCATGAGCAGGCAAAGGCTGTGCTCTAGGTATGTAGGAAGGAAAGCTACAGAAGTTTTCTGGTTTTCCTGAGGTTCACAGCACCTCAGGAACCGGGGTCAGGGGGAGCAGGACAGAGCTGTCAGACATGGTTTAGTGTGGCCTTGGCAGTGTTAGGTTTATAGCTGGACTTGATGGTCTTAAATGTCTTTTCCAACCTAATGAGTCTGGTTCTATGTTTAGATCCAGGTTTAAGGAAGAGAAAGAGGGAAGAGATACAGTGAGAACACAGCTGTGATATTTGCAGCAGTTTGCCTTCCCTCAGAAGTTCACTGAGAGTTCTGCATGAAGGTGGCAAAAGGTAAAATCACCATTTCTCAGTGTTAAAATAGACTGGCCAGCACAACTTTCCCAAGGTCATCCCTGTTCTCAAGCTCTGTACTGCAGCTTTTCTGCACACAGTAGAATTTTGTACCCTTCATTAGCTGGTAACCATACACAGTGCATTAAAACCAAACCAAATTCTTGCAGGCTTTGCACTCCTTTCATGGCAGATGATTTCTTAACCTCTGCCATGTCCAATCATGAACTTAACGCAGTGCTGATAAACTTTCTGAGGTTAGGGAATTTTTTAACAGTGTTTATCCCCAGAGTTCTTAAAAATAATCAGCCTGTGCATGCTATGCTAACGGATCCAGAGCCTTGAGAAGGGTTTCCTCAATTCCCTGTAATGCCAAAGCCCAGGAACAGTTTTCCTGGATTAAAAATAAATTTAAAAAGTAAGTTGAACCACGTGAACTTAGTACTTGTGCAAGGAGCAGACTCAGCAGCATCAGTGAGATGTCCTTTGCCTGGCTGTAAGGCAGAGCCATTGCAATCAGCTTCCTTCTGCCTGCATCAGCCCTACCTGAGACCTTCATAGGACCCTTCAAACTCATTCCTGCTATAAAATATGTCTGAACTCCACATCCAGCCTTGGTATCTGTAGTTGTGGCATCCAGCACCTGGGTCAGGAGCTCTCTATACTGGCATTTACAACTCCCTTGTGGGAGGTTGACAGCTGTGATAGGGAATGCACTTCCATTCCACCCCTTTATCCAAAGGCAGACATATACACAGAATTTGCAGTCCAGTTTCCCCTTAAGAAGTAAATGGCATTAGTAGCTTTTAGATTAGCACTTTTCTGTTCACTTTATTATCAGTACCTACATACTGGGGAAGTTATTTTAAAGTTTGTCTGGATAATTATTTGTGATTTAGACATAGGACATGCCCCAAAACCAAAATAAAATATAAAATGTAAAACAAAATATCAAATTAAGGCCTCCATGTAGGTGCTGGTGGATGATTTTTTTTTCTGATTTCCCAAAAGGAAGCTATAAATTATTGGTTTTGATCCAGTAAGTTAACACTGCAAATGTTGAAAGCAGTCATGAATCATTAATTTGAGTTACCAGGAACCCACAGAAATATCAGAATAAGTTCATGAGAAAAATGATTCCCATAGAGAAATCTGTTGTCTGTCTCTTTTCATACATGGTCCTTACCCTAATCCAAGGTGAATTTCTTTTCATTCTTTAGAGACTGAAAAACCAAGAGTCATCTTTTATCTGCTTGCTAAAGATAAAACTGAGCCTAGAATAGTTTAGGGCTGCTGTGTGCCACAGGGTCCCTGTTGTGCTGTGTGTGATGTGCTCACTGCTCACCAGGGCTGTTCTGTTACGGCTTCAGGTTTTTGTAAGGCCACCTTATTTTTAGAATGAGTTTATGCTCTGCTGCAGGGCCCCCAAGTTGCATGGATATGCAGATGGAAGAAAATTGCTACCATTAATCAATCTTAAAAGAAAGAGATCACAGAAGTAGGACAAGGTACCATCTTCAGATACTGGAAGGAAAACAAAAAAATAAGAGTGGAGATTGGAATTAATCCTAAAGTGAGTGTCTAGGTGGTCTCTTGGCTAAAGTACCACGGTGACTTTAGTTCACCCGTAGGTAATGCATTTCCATGGTGTGCATCAGGAACCATGAGGAAGTTGGTGTTGAGTGATGAACACTGACCTTGGTAGCACAACAAACCCAGCCAGCACTTCAGGGGTGTCTCTGGCAAGTTGTGCAGAGCAGTTCCTGGCAGGGAGCTCTCACCTCAAACGCAGCAGATCCTGTCGTGGGTGACATGTGCAGGAGCAGACTGGCATTGCCAGGGAGAGACAGAGAGAGAGATCCATGTTCCTCAGGTAATGGCTCAGGGGCGTGCTGGAGGAGGGAGAGGGAGATCCAGGTTCCTCAGGTAGTGGCTTAGGGACGTGCTGGAGCTGGAAAGAGATGGGAGGAGGATGACACAGCAGTAAAGCCCTGTGGGGAAGCACCAGGTGCACGTCCATGGTGATGGTGAGAAAAACTCACTGCTACCTGCAAGGGGACGCTCGTGTCACAGCCACTTCTCTTGATTCACACGCATGCCCAGGTATTGTTAGAGTTGTATTCAAGCTCAAAATTACTTTTTCTTTTGAGATTTTATTTATTGTGTTTTTCGTTTTGTTTTGGTTTCATTTGATTTGGGGGTAAAATTACTCATGGAAGTAATATTTTAAAGTTAGTTCTTATGCCACAGCTTAAAATCCATGAGTCTGTCCTGCCTCTGTTGTTTTCCCTGATTAGAATGGCTTTTCTCCCCTGGCTGGCTGCTGGGCTGGAGTTCTGTGTTACAGGGAATGCAATGACCAGATGAATATAAAACATCACAGGACAGGCAGTAACAGCACACAAATCTTGTAAATAATATCTAATAAATCTGAGGGAGCAAGCAAGGTTTGCTGAGTTTGTCTTGTTGGCAGGTGAAGTTGGGAGGCTCCTCCATGCCTGGTTCACTCTTCCCCCACCGTGTCGGGGGAAGATTTATCTGTGTGCTTAGGAACCCTGAGCAGTGATCTTACAGCAGCACCTAGAAACAGGAGGGGTTGCCAGTTCCTCTCTCCCCACCTTGTCTGACCAATGAATCAAATGGAGAGTTGTGTTCCACTCTGGTAGATTGTGTTCCTGCTCACAGGAAGGAAAACTTGGCTGATTAATGAGTTATGCTGCAAGCAATAGAAAAATAAGATCCCAAGTCCTCTAAATTCTCTAGAACTTGCACTATTCCTTAAAAACAAAAGAAGATTTAAAAAAAAAAAAAGGCCGAGCAGTAATGAGGGGCCCCTGATGGGATTTGAGCAAACATGCTCCTGGTGTTAGACTAAGAGACACAATGCCTGTTGCCAACAGGCATTGATTTGGATATTGGCCAGAATATCTTTGTTTTTCACACATTTCAGGTGTTTCTTTGTGTAATGTGGGCAATATTGTTCCTCTCAACATCTCTTACTTTTTAACTTCCTCTGACCTAAGGTAAAATTGCCAAGTTTCCCATTCTGTTTTATGGTTTATATTTTAATTCTCTGAGAATTTAGGAGTTTAGATTGTGTTGTATTTTTCTCATTTGAATTCAGGAAACTGTGTGTTTGTATGTCTGTGTGCACACATATGTACACATCAAAAATTTGGAGACTTGAATTCTTGCTATAAGCATATGAAAGATGGCAGGAACTGAGTTAAGAGCTGTAGGAGCAGCCACAGCACGTGAATGTCCTGTGTTTGATGTTCAGCAAAGGAAGGTGACTTCTGGGGCCCAAGAAAATTTGAGAAGTAGCCATAAAACACAGCATAGCTGAATTTGGGGACCCTGCTACTGAGAACTCAGCAAGTCTGGTTCTTTTAGCTTAATTCCCTCTAAGTAAATTAAATTCCCCTGAAATAAGTGTGTGTAGGAACAGTCCTGCTTAAAATTCATACAGTATTTTAATCTGATTTAACTTGCTAGATAGACAACCAATAATTTTCCCCTTATCTTGAATAATTCTGTGTGTGGGTAACACTGTAGGGTGAAATAAATAAGATTACTTTTTAAATTTGACTGGGTTCATTTTAGGATAAAAAACCCCAATTGTTATGAAAATAACAGCATGCTAACACCTTTCTGTGTTAGCTTTCTGCATATTCCTCATCCACAGTATTAAAAGGGAATGATTATGGTTCCTTTTCTGCTCCTCTTTCAGTGATTATTTAGAGCTAGGAGATTATTCAGCTTGATAGTGATCCCTTCTTGTTAATCTGCTGTGCTTGAAAATGAGTTAGGATTAGGAAAGTAACCCTTTATCATGAATGACAAAGACCCAAAGGTCACCAGTAGGTTACCTACAAACCTCTCTGTGGCCAGTCTTGTAGACAGCTTGGGCTGGAAGGATTTTGCTGATACATCTTTCTGAATCCATTTGATTCAGCTTTTCTCTTACTGCTGCACCATAACTCAAATCGTCCAAAAATCCTTTCCATGTTATTCTAATTATTCTTCTAAATTTCTCTTCTCTTGCTCTTTTCTGTCTTCATTCAGTATAACTGAGTCTCATCTTTATTAATCAGCCTCTTGTCGCTTCAGAGTACTTTGAGGAGCAGTAAGTTGTTTGTGGAGTGCAAATCGTGCACCAATGAGGCAAATGAAACTGGAAGAATTGAGCGATTTTCCTTGGGGGAAGTTTGGTGAGCAGACCAGGATTAGAAATCCGTTCCTAACCCTCCGTTTTGTGATTCAATGCCTCTTTCCTCTTTCTTTGCTGCCTTCTCATCTTTATTTCTCTGACCCGCGTTCTCTTTCCTTTCCTCCCTGGGTAAATCCCTTCTGCCTTCATTCAGCAAGCAGCACCTCCGAGCGGGGCCTTTGCCAGATGCGTTCCACACCGAGCACGGGGCTGCTCTGGGAGCGCTGGCTCGGCACAGGGACATCAGGGCAGGGACAGCATTCCGTGGAAATGCTGGGAAATGGCTGGACCTGGACACATCCGCGATTCTTAAGCAGCGCCTGAGCCTTCCCCGGAGCTCGGCTTAACGAGGGCGCTGCTCTCCGCAGGGACATCCCTGCAGCTGCTGGTGCTGCTCGGGGTGAGCTCGGACCCTGCAGCGCTGCCCCTTTTCCTGGCCCTGCTGCCGGGGGCTCTGGAAACAGCATCCCAAGGGCTAAAACCCCCCTTAGGCCAGGCTTCAGCTCAGAGGTCAGTCCTGTGGCCGCTGGAAATCTCCAGGCCCTTCCCTGCCCGCTGCGCTCCACGTGGAGTTTTCATAATAAGGGTTTCGATTATTTTGTTAAATTTAAACAGATAACATTTAAACTTTAAAACTAACAATTCTGTACCTACTGAAAGCAGCTGGTAATGTTGGTATGTGCTCATCCTTTCTTCCCCATTAGAAATTTGGATTATGGTTAAAGAGCTCCCTTTGGTGTAGTTTTCTCATGAAGTCTTAAAAGTGTTTTTGACTTATGTCAGAGAAAGGAAGGTTTTGAGGCATTCAGAATTTCCTTTATTCGTGTTGGTTTCATTGCAATTTCACAAATTTAAAATAGAGGTTCCGGATGAAACTTAGTTTCTCCAAAATAGTTCCTGGAAAATAGTATAAGCTGTCTTCCAGTAAGTAGCATAAAAAGAGAAAAAAAAAAATTCAAGTATGATTGAAATTTATCTGGTTTTCTTCTACATTTAGGCAGTTCCATTCCTGTAAATTGGAGAGGGAAAACTCTTAAAGACATTTTATGGTCCAAATTCTGTCTTATTAACTGAAGTCCATATAGCCAGAAAAAACCAACCCAAGTATTATGTAACCCGTATTGTATCTGTCCTACTGTAAGGCAAAAAAGGATGAAAATTGGTGGATGAATGTAGAGCTGACCCTACAGCTTTGCAGCTAGAACTGATGAGTCTCAATTCTTAGTCATCCCAGGGAGCACAGTGGGATGATTTAAAGAAGGAATTGCAATTGAGACAAGAGTTGTGGGAATTGGAAGTTCAGGGTCCCCTGACTTGAGAGAGTGGTAGAACCAAATCCAGGTTTTAAAGTGCAGTGAAAACCACTGGAAGACATTAGAAAAATGGAACAAGAACTCATCTTGTTTGTGTGTATTCTGTTTGTACCCACTGTTTTAAGTAAGAAAATCCCGTATTTGATAGTAAATTTATAGATACTGCTTGCACTTAACCTTCTGTTCAGAGCACACTGAAAGGTGAATACAGTGACCAGTTTAAGGATTCTTTGTAAGTTAGACCAGCAACAAAGCAACTGTTCACTGTTAAAATTAATGGGTAAATGGAAGGGCTCTGTGAGGAGGAAGGGAATCATTTGTAATCCATTTCAGTCCCCAGGTCTCCAGCCTGTGGTTCCCAGAGACAGAGACCACATTTCCTGACTCAGAGCAGTTACCAGTCTGTGATCTGGGGATGTCCAGGGGGTTCAAGGACTGTTTCTAAGGACACTGCTAAAAGAACAGTTACAGGCTATTGTAGATCGAAATTCAGAGTTGTATTTGCACTGTAGGATATTTCTGTGAGCAGTGTGCAGGAGTGTTGGTGGAGGTATGTGCATGCTCAGGGAGGGACGGGAGCTCCATCATTAAAGGAACTGAGAAGTACTCACAGGGCATTGGTTCCTGATCACGGGAGGTAACAACTCTTCCCTTTGCTCTAGCTGAGCTCGTTTAGCTGGAACCTGGGCCTGGGTTGCTGCTCTAAGGAAGATGATGTTGCACAGGGCAGGATTGGCTTCAAAGGCTTCTTAGGAGCAGGGAGAAGGAAGCTCCAGTTCCTTACTGCAGAACCACTGTTTAATTGGTAAGTTGGGTTCTTTGGGCTCTTCTTGTGGCATAGCTGGATGTGGTTTTGCCCTCTGCAATGTGTGAATTTGTACTTGTGTTTCTTTCCTAAAGCAAACCTGAATCTCCCATGAAATCTGCCCAAATTCCATGGATGTTCAGAAGATCACATTGAGTATTCTTTGAGTTCTAACACAAGAACATTGCATGGTACAGCTTCAGAAAGTTAATGTGAACACAAGAGAGTCCTTCCTCTGTAAACTGCTGTTTCCTTTTTGGAAGCTGGGAAAAGCAAGCTGTATAACTTATTCTAAAATACAGTTTTTACTGATCCCCTGGTTTTGTGCATGGCATGTTCAGAATGTCAATGCATATAAAAAACCAGACACTTTCCTGCGTTCCTGAGAAACCACTGCTTACAAAAGGACAGCAGTGGGGCAAGGGGATTGTCATTATGTGTTGACCTCTCACTTCCTGAGAGAACTTCATAAAATTCAAAATAATTGCCCAGTGCCCTGGTACATATTGGTCTCCCTTTGGGATTAATAAACGCAGGGGTCTTTGGCCTCTGAGGTGCCAGACCTTGGTGGGACACACACAGAGGCACCATTAGGGTCAGCATGAAGAAGGATCAAAGGTGGGAGGGAGAGCAGTGGTGGTCAGTGCCCCACATGGCAGTGAGAGATTTTGGTTTTGTCTCTTATGGGCTCCATGGACTTCAAACTTTTGTCACTCCTTTGCCAGGGAAGTGCTCTTGCCATGAGATTACAAATTTGCCAGTGGCTAGAAAAAAAATCAAGGAGGCTGAAGAGAATGAATAAAAGGGTGAAAAACTTCATAGAGTGATGGAGAGGCCATCCATGCAAGGTCTGAGTTTCACTGCAGGGCTGGTGATATCTGGTGCTTTCTTAGAGAGGTAAAATCCAGAACCACTTCTCCCCCAGTAAAGCTGTTCAGTGTTTGTGCCACCCTTGGCTGGTTCCAGTTGCAGCACTAACCCAGCTGTTCACTCTGTGGGGCCTCTCCAGGGCAGATTTATCCTTAGCCCAGACATCCCGGGTTTGAAACGTCTTTGCAGGTGAGTGTCTTGGACCAGGGGGAATTTGATTTTTAAGAAAAGGTCTTCAGTCTCTGCTGTTGGTTGGCTGAAGTATTGCATCACTCTCCATATTCTCTGTTGTCACACCTGCTTTTAAGGGCTTGACTTTTTTGGGTGAATTGTGCAGAAACTTGTACAGAGCTCTCCTCACTGGGTCCAGCCCACTGTGTAGTTTTATCAGCATCTCTCCTGCTGGTAGAGTAAAATCAGTAAATTATTTCTGCAGGAATTAAATTAGGGCTGCATTTTACATCACACAGTGAGGTGTGAGGTTTTGCAATTGTCTAAAAATATATTTAAATGCAATATTTTACTGAAAAGCTAATTTATACTGAGACATGACAGAGGTAGTTCTGTAAGCTCTGGTATTAATAAATAAAAATATTATCTTCTTATTCACATCTCACTTGAGTGACCCCAGTATCTAATGTGGTGCAAGTTCAAAACAATTTTTCTTTTCCATGTGTTTATTTATCAGCACTTACTCTGTTGTTCTGAGAAGGTGTTTCACATCAGCATTTCCCCTTCAAACTACCTATTTTGTGATTTTATAGGATCTGGATGAGTTCTCAAATCATCAAGAGATTGTGGGTGGAACAAAACGAAAAGACAGAAGATAGGAGTAGCGTTTCAAGAAAAATCTGTTTTTGTGGTTCATTCTCTTGATGGGAAAACTGACTAAAATTGCCTGTTCATTATGTTTTCATAACTTCAGATTTGAATGGAGTTTGGGTTTTGGCTTTTTTTGTGCTTGTTTCTCTGTTTCAATAAGAACACAGAAAGGCAATTTTATTGTTTTCATGCTTAGGAGGCTCTGAACTTTGGACAAGTAGACTTTTTATTCTTTCCAAAACCTCCATCTGAAATTGTGTTTTTCAAGCTCAAAAATACATTTTTATCTTTGTAATGACTTTGGAAATCATGTGATTTCTTTTTCTCCCCGTGAAATTGTTTTATTATCTGAATGAATGTGAATATAGACAACCAGTAAAGTTCCTAAGCTGCAGATAAAGTGGCTTTGTTTTGTTTGGGGTTTTGTTGCCCATTAATGTTCCCTGCTGAGGGTTGTACAGCAGAAAGTTTCTTTTACTCTGGGCAGTTTTCAAGCCCAGACATCTATGACAACGAGAGTTTAGCAAGTGCAATTCTCTTTCATAAATTCCTTTCTTTCAGAAGATGCACGCCATTTATTTTTCTTACAGTTGCCATGAAAAGTCAACTTTTCAACTAGTTTGATTAATTATCGAGGACTTGTAACCTTGTAAGATCCTTGACACCAAAACGCAGAAAGATGACTTGATCCACCAGGGAAAATGCAAGTGGCACATAGCTCCTGCTTTGCACCCCAAATCGAGCTGTGCTAATCTCATGACAGATCACATTTTACACAGCTTTTATCTGAAGAGCCCCGGAGGGTTTGCCATCTGAAATATTCACCTGTAAGGTGAACTGATGTTTATCAGCTCTATGTCTTCTATTAGGAAGACACCGTGACCAACACTGTGTTTGCACAAAGCTGTTAGTGAATCTAATGAGCCAGAATGTAACCTTGCTAAGCACTGCTTAAGGGGAAACCAGAATGCCAGAAATTCTGCACTGGGCTGACCAACCAACTGGTATTCAATTAATTTTAGGATTAAAATTAAAGAATTCTGAATCGTCAGTCATTTTAAATATTCCACTTCTGACAAATCTCCCTCAAACCCATTTTTAAAAAGTGCAGCCTGACTTTTGAAAGGCATTTAGGAGCCTTCTAAAATGGCAGTGTATAATTGAAATTCCAGCCATGTGTCATCAGATTTGAAGTAGCACATTGTCTTCTGTCTGATAACACACAGTGATACCGAGCCAGCCCTGAGGAAATCCACTCTCCGTTAAAGCTCCAAGGAAATAAAGAGCAGAGGTACTGCTTGGGTCAAGAGTCCAAGCCATTCCTATCATGAGCAATCATATCAGTATAAATCCTTTTGGCAGGTGGATTAGGCTTACTCTCGGAAATCTAAGTTGCCCCTAAAGCTCTTCTTGGAGGGCTGTAACAGAGTCTTATTCCAGCTTTCATTTTACTTCAGCCAGTTTCTGGCCATTGATTTGGGATGCAGATGTTTCAGCCTTTTCTCCTCACTTGTCTGAGTATTTGTCCTTCTGAAGTGTTTAAAACAAATAATAATTCTCTTCTTCACCTTTGTTTAGACAAGGTGACTGTTCTACTCTCCTTGATGTGTACAGTGGTCCCTCAAACTGGCATTACTGAGGAAATTACTCCTTATAAAACCCCAGAGCTCTGGAGGAGCTGAGTTCCCCAGTGATTGATACTTCTCTGCCTCCTCCTGACCTTTCTCTCCCCAGCTGTGCACTGCCACGTCCTGACCATTGTACACAGAGGACTTGGGATCAGCCTCAGATTTCCTAATAAAGACAAGGGTTTTCCCACCATCACTGGCCACAGGTAAGGCTGAGGCTCATAGTAACCTTTTTATTTTATTGCAAGTACCTGTGTATTATTAAATTTTTATCCTTCTTATTTATTCTCTTAAACAAGATCCTCCACAAATAAAATTCCTGTGTATAATGTAGCCTCAGCATATGCTGACTATGCCTCCCTCAGTTGTCAGGAACTCCCACAAGTGCTCCCCTACTTTTTGAACCAACACTATTAATTAAAATACTAAATAAACATGGTCCCAGATGCAAAGCTGAGGAGCACCAGTAGTGATCATCTTCACACACAGCATTTTCCCATTCAGAACACTTGTAAAGTTATTAGCCTTTTTTTTTTTTTTTCAAACCCAGTCTTACAGTTTTTATACTGCTCCCTTCTCCGTTTTCATCATCCCATTATTTCTCATCTGATTCTACATTGTCTATTTTTCACAGACACAGACTGTGGCATTCAGGTCATAGCTCCCTTTAGATAGAAATAAATTTTACATTATAAGCAAAGCCAACTGCCTTAGAGATTTCTTATCTGAGATTGTCTATGCCAACGTGTTCATAGCCCATCGTATAATGTAGGAAATGTAATTTTTTCCATGCTTTTAATGGTTTTTATTGAAAACAGAATAAGAATAAATTAAGCTGCTCAAAGATGAAAAACGTGGTAACTAAACTGATTCAGCTTAGACTGAAGCAACAAAATAATTCAAGTGAGTGTATCTACAAATTAATCCACCAGTAATGAAGGCAAAATGTAAAGCTGATATTAGAATACTTTAGTCTCATTTTATAAGACTAGACTGCCTTATAAAATTTATTAGACTGTCTATCCTGAAGGGTGCATAAGAAGCAGATGCATTGGGGTCAGATGCCCCAAGCACTGCTCAGTCTGAAGGCTCAGGATTGACCTATTGATAGGCATAAAGCAGGAGTCCTTCAGCATGGATTTGTTGGGTATTAGACCCTCTCAAATAGGAACTGGTAACCCTGATAGGAAGGGCTGGTTTGGATTGCCTTATGGCGACTTTAACTTCTGTAGCATTGCTTTTGTTACCTGCAGTCAGGCAGTGGAGGCTTGGTTGGGTTCAGTAAAGCTTGGACTACTCAGCCTGGCCCTAGCAGTGCCTCAGGTGTTTCACCTGTTTCTCCTGGATGGCCAGTGAGGAGAGGAAAGGAATGTGTGGAGCCTCCAGAATTGTTCATTGGTCATTCGAGATACATTTTGCCTTCGTACAACCTTTGCATTTCATATGTCTCATTAGCTTTAGGAACTATTCCCATGACTTCAAGATCTCCTGGAGCCCATCTGGTCTGTTCCCAGAGAGCAAAATCCTCAGGGTGAATCAGAAAAGATTTAATTCCAGAAATGTGAAGAACAGGATATGTGAGTGGTTACTGCTGGTAATGTTACAGCACCAGGCTCCTGACAGAGGTGGTGAGAATGACACCCGTGATTAGTAACTAATCAGTATCTGAATTCTTAAAGTTGTGTAATGATTTCATCATGTTTTTTCCATGCACATGTTCTTGTCATTGCATTTATTTCCTCTGTTCTCCTTTTTTCTCTTTTAAGAGTTTCTTCAGACCCCTTGCTAAATAGAAATCTGGGAACCACCGGTCTCAATGCACAAACTCTTTTTTATGCAAAAGATATGGAAAGAATATGCAGTATAATTTATGTACAAAGAGACTATGCATATGTGATTAAAGCTTTCAGAGGGCCAACTTAGATCAAACCTCGTGATTTTCATCTGCAGAATCCCTTTTACCATGGCTTGAGTCCTGATCTTTGAATTTCTGTCTATGACTGATTGGCCTGACACGGTCACCTCTGTGAAAACTGACAGGACCTCAGGCAACATAATGGGCCTCTCTGCTGTAATTACCCGTCCTTCGTGTGAATATTCGTGTGAATATTCTATGAAAATTTACATTTGCTTGTATATTAACCTATGGATTGTCTGTAATGCAATAACAAATTTGTTACTATTACTGAGCAGTGAAGGAAGGCAGTGGCTTCGAAGAATCAGCCAGCTTTAGTAACTGCAACCTGCATGCCTGAGGAACTTCTTTCCTTAAGCATGGGCCATCTGTATGAAATTCTTTTACCTGGGAGAAAACTGAGTCTGTACTTTCCTCAGTGTGTGTGTGTGCAGCTCCTGTCAGCATTAATTGCCAAATTCATAAAGAAAGTAGACCCTGAACTATTGTTTTCAGAGCCAGCAGCACAGCAGATCCTACAGCTGTGTATTTGTAATTGTGCCACGGCGAAACGAGCCCTGGAGCACGCAAAGAGACTTGGAGATTTCCCACCTCCCTGACAGCTTTTCTGACTAATTCAGCTGTGCTGGCAAGTCCTGCCAGTTACCACATGCTATTTTCAGAATAAAGTGGATCCAGCAACAAGCAAGAGACTCTAGCAGTGACGTTTCCCTTTGTTTCAGAGAGGTGTATTTAACCCTTCTGCCATCCCTAATGGCCGTTACGTGGGTGTGATGTGACATAAAAGATCCTTTTGAATATTAAAGGAATTTTGGCTCCTCTCTGCACAATTGTTCTCTCCTTAAATTCTGAATCCAGGAGTTTAAAATACAAATACCTAAAGGCCTGTTTTGTAGGAGTTCTTCCCTTTTGGTAAGCATGTCTGAGAATCTTGCTGGCCTGGGAAAATGGCCTGGTTTGATGTTTAATTGCCAGTTCTGTCTTCCTTGAGGGATCTCACTGCAGCTCCACCCCATCACCCCATCTGCCCTTGCTCTGCCTTGGGGCAGGGCTTCTTCTGCACTGGGGTTTTTCCAGCCCCCTGGCACTGGCTCTGCCCAGTCAGCAACTGGGCAGGACAAACTTCCCTGTCCCTCTTGTGAGTCAACACCTTCCACCTGGCTCCAGTGGCACCTTCCAGCCCTGTCCCTGGATGGCAGACTGGGACCCCCCTTCCTTTGACAAGGCTCCAGAGGAGCTCGTGCTTTTTCCTCTCTCCCAGTTGGAACGTGATTAGATTTGAATTTTATTGTGAAGGAAATGCAATAATAACATAAAGAAAGAGTAAAGAATACCTGCAGCATTCTTTTGTTTGGTTTTGCTTAAGATAAGGAGTAAACAAAGAAGGCTTCTTCCAATGGGAAATTAATTTATTCTATCAAAAATAAATGAAAATATTACTGCAGAAAAATGCAATAGAGGTAATATTTTATGCTTAAAGACTACTGGATTAGCTTGAGTGACCAGTCTTCTGTTTTATGTAAAGCTTTTATGCATAAAAGTTAATTTGGGTAAGAGCCGTTACTCAAGTTCCAAGCCATTTTGGCTGTGGGATCATTCCTTTATATTTGCTCTGGATCTCTGTATTCTTCTAAAACAGGAGAGGATTTTAACATATTCCTTTAGAGCCCACTGAAGGCTTGTCTGGTGTTCTGCAGTTCTCTTGAGACTGCTCTCTAAATGTATGCCAAGGTGGTCATTGTCTTCTTTTAAGCAGAGCAGCCTGAGAACTTCGGGATAAGATGGAGTTCGGAAGTGGATGGACTTGGAATGTGGATTTCAGTAGCAGCATGGCCACTGCCTAGCACTGAAAGTTTGGTGAAAATTGAGTGAGTTGCTTGTCAAAAATTGCCCGAACTTATTTTGTATTTTAGCAAAATAATTTTCCATTCTCTGGCTTTGTTTTTACAACCACCTAAACCATCTGTCTGCAAAGGAAGAAAACAAATTACCCTGCAGGTGATATTCAGCATCAAAATGATCAGACTAAATGAGTCAAGTTTGGCAAAATTATAACTAACTAAAAACTGCATCTCCTGATGTCAAGTGTCAGAAGAGTGTTAGTGAACAGTGTTTTTCTGCTTTAGCACTTTTATAGCAGAATCTTCAGTGACTCCTAGAAGGAAATAAACCCTGTTTAATGTCTGTGAAAGTGAAAACAGAGGTGTTTTTCTTGCACTGTTTAAATGTCTCCTTGTGTTAGTATTGCACTACTCAGCATAAAAGTCTAAATGGATTTCCTCAGCTAACAAAGTGAAATAGTCCATAATATCCCTCAGCTCCTGCAGCACCAGTGCCAGATCGTGCCATTAGAACGATGATAACTTACAGGAATAACTGTAATTCACTCGAACTTGAAATAAAAACTGTGGAAAATGTGTTGCTCTGGGGGAGATGAAAATACACCAGCAATATTGATCTTAGTACCATATGATGTTCTTGCTGCCTTCACATGTGACAGGACAAAACAGATAAAAATGAAGAGCTGGCTGCCTGTCACATGACTCAGCAGCCTTTTGGAAGCAGGGATGTTCCTTTGTGTCTCCTCCCAGTTCCTCTCCCTTCTTTCTGGTTAGAAAGACGTACCAAAGCAGAGCCTCCTGGGTTTCTGGCTGTTTGCTTTGCTAAGAGAAGTTTTGGATTTGTTTGTTTTGAATAAAAAGCTGTTCCTTGAGGCTAGGACATAAAAGAGATTTGGCAGTGAAAGAGCTGATTATTTAGGGTGGATAATTCTTCTCTAAAACTGTAATTCTTCTGAAAGATATGTAGGACCCTGTCCTTCTCTCTCCCCTAAATTTTTGCTTTCCATTTTTTCTTTAGGAACTGCAACATTTTCATTCTTATATGCCAAAAATGAGGCTTAGACCAAATATAACCATATGGTCTGTATCAAAAAGTGATGAAACCTTAAGGATAGCTATATCTGAAGATTCTTGTCTATTTGGGGGGAACTATGTAATCTATAAACAATTAATTGATGAATGCTGAATTCATCTAACCAAACAAACATATTCCTAAACATCATTCTTTGATTTCATTTACAAGCCTTGGGCAGAATTTTACCCAAAAAAAAAAAGAAAAAAATTATTCGCTCCCTTTGGCTAAAGACAAATTTAACACTTGCTTTCAATGCAGGGGCTGTCACTGAAGGTGATTAAGCTTGCTCTAATTTATTGTAGTTTACAAGGCAATAGCAAAAAATACATATATATATCATACCAATCCATATGGTGCTGTGGAAGCATTTCTCTCCAGTAGTATATGCTTAGAAAATGTCTGTCTGTGCCAGTGCTTGAAGCAGTTTCAGAGTAAGCCTTTGCCTAGTACCATAAAGATCTTCTGTTCTTCTCAGTTAAAAAATCCTGGAAACAGCTGCAGACCTGGAGCTGTGTCTGTGTCTTCAAGATCATTTCTAGGGCAGAGGCCCAGGTGCCTTGGTTTGGTGAGGCAGAAATATCAGTGATCCCTGCCGTTGTTTGCAGTGGACTCCCTGTATTTATTTCAGCAGCCAGAGGAGCTGTGCCCGCCTCTGGTCTCACACCCAGACCTGGTAACTGGGACTGACTGCATCCAGTGAACCTGCTGCCTCTCCCATTCACCATGGAGCTGGGAACTAGGACAGCACTGGAGGGGCAGTTCAATGCTGAAAGGAATGCACAAGTTCGAGTATTTTCTCCCTTTTGTCACGTTTTGATAAATTTTTAAGCTCTTGTAGCTCTTTTAGGAGTGGCAGAAATTTCTCCTCACATGCTTGCTGTAGTTGTGTGACCCTCCAAACTGCACAGCAGTTCTTTATCATTTGCATTTTGCTACCTGAATTTTGCATGTAAGGATTTCTGTTAAAAAGGATTAGAAACCCTGAAACTTTTCTTTCCCCATTACTAGGATAGGGTTGTGTGTAATATCTTTCACAGTTCTGGCTACCAAGCTGTCGTCATCTCCCTCAGTCGTGTTTGTGTCTGAGGACGTGCTGCTGGCACCATTTTGGTTTAGCTGTGCTGTGCCTCTTCTCCTTCTGTTCTCGTGCTGATCCAAGTCCCAGATTTTTCCTTAACAGGAAAGTGCATGTTATGTTTCTGTCACTGCAAATTCTCATTTTAGTTGAATAATCCTGTTTTTAACTTTCCAATCCATCATCACAAGGTAACCTAGCAGGACTTTGTTGTGGATGCCATGCGTGCTGATCCGTGTTTCATCGTCTCTCCTGACAACGTGTGCAGCCTCAGAAACCCACTGGCTGCAGATTCCAAGTGGGACACTTCCACGGATATGAGGAAGCCTGGCTTTGGGGCAGGGGCAGCAGTGCAGGAGGCGGATGCTCATATTTTCAGTTTATTTTTGGGTAAGAAAGAGAAGCCGGACAAATTTCTGGAAATGATAGTAGTTATGGCACGCAGGAAGATTTCAGTGCAGGCAGGTGGCTGTGCTTAGCAGATACTGCCAGCGATAAGATTTTTATCTATATTTAAATTGCCTTAATGAACAGACTGGTTTGCATTCAAAACTGTTTTCACAGTACACAAAAATGGCAGGAGAAGAAATATTGCTTTGAGAAAAATTCAGGAATATCTGGTGAAAGACAGAAGTTTCATCTGTTTATTCAGGGTGGATTAATTATTCTCCATGTGTGATTTCCAGAAGCTTTTTCCTATATATAGTCTTTTGAACAAATGTACTTATCTAACAATTCTAAAATTTGGATCTTCCATTTTTGTCCCCCTTTTCATCCCTTCAGTTCTGCAACAAAGCAGAATGTTACTCCCCATATGCCACATGAAGTCTTCCGTAAATTGTTAGTATTCTGTACAGAAAGGAAAGTTTGGATGTTTATGTCCTTTTTTTCTTTTTTGGGGGTGAGTGGAGGGATTGGGGATGGGATTCTTTGATAAAAATGTCTCCTGAGACTCTTATCTTGTTCTGTAGAATGTGCAGATAAATTCTAGCGTTGAAGACACTGTAGTTTGGTAGAAGACAATTTATCTACTCAATATATTAGGCCAGATCCTCTGCTAGTAATTATTTGTATGGAACTAAACAGATTTACACCAAAAATGTGTGTGTTGCTGCTGTGTGGAGGATATGGATTGCAGGAAATGTGCTGAGACGTTGTGAAAACAAGCATTGGTTATGCTGAAGAAGTCTAGTTTAGAAATGCAATTACATTTTAACGTATTTCTCTATGGAAATGATCTTTCAGGACAGGAGAATCAAGATGTGTGAATAACAACTTAAGTCATTAGAGGATAAATTGTTAGGGCTGGAAAGGACTTCCGGAGATCACCTAGTCCAACCCTGATTTATAGGGGTTTTTTTCCATTTTCTTTTTGCCTCTTTCCTCTCTAAATGATTTTTTTTTTTTTTTTTTGCCAGTATGCACAGTGCAACTTTAAAAACTGTATTTATCAGGAAATACGGGCAAATGCACACTGAAGGATGCTGACTGTGATGTGCTTCTTTCTCTCTCAGCTGATCAGTGGGGTGAGGAAGGAACAGAAAGAACCAACATGCTTATGCCTTGAAAATTTTCCAGGGTTGAAGACCTTGGGTCCTTGTTTACATGCTGTGGCTGTGCTCAAACATAGAGTTTTGTGAAACTTCTTGGATCAAACTCTGTGATGTATGTGCATCTGATTCAGTGCTGTGCTGCCTCTTGCAAACGGAGCTTTTGAAGTTTGTGTGGCCCCTGTTTGTAAACCAGAGCAGCTGAGAGTGCCTGGGCCAGGCTGCCCACACTGACTTTGGGGTCTGGAACTCCCTGAGCTCCCTGGAGCTCACACTCCACGAGACACTCAGCTCCTTTTCTCTGCACCTTTTGGGCAGTACAGCTGCCCCTGCAGGTGATTCCTTTCAGGAGCAGGTCTGGGAGCTGTGCTGTTCTCCCTGCAGTTCATCCCATGTGCACACAGCCAGGAGCTCAGGCAGCTGAGCAGAGCCCATCTCTAGGACCCGGAGTCACTCAAAAGCAATTCTGGTGCAAAGTGACTGAAGTGATTATAGTCTTAGAGGAGTTTCCAAATTAGAGAAAAAACCGTCAGTGAGTTTTACTCAGTGGTAGCAAATAAACATGGAGCATGCAGAGTGTGGTTACCTGGGGAAATTTAGGGAGTTTTAATCCTCAGCTTGGAAATCAGAGCATTAGCACATAACTAGGGGAAGATGATGGACCTCTTGTTTCCAAACACTGTATATAGCTCAGGCTTTCTGGCAAGGTCCCTGGGATTATATTCATTCCTTCTGAAGCTGCAAATTGATTAAATTACATCAGTGAAAAGCCACTAATGACATGTTTTAGCTTGCTTTCTATTGCAGTAGCATGTTAATCTTACATTTGGAGTTTGAATGACGTGGTGTCTGCTGTTCCAAGGAGCTGTTGGTCACACACGATCCAATGCAGCCTCTGACCGCAGCTCTTAGAAGAGAAAACAAAGGAGGGAAATCCTGCAGTCCTGCTTCTTATCCTCATTGATAGTGATGGAATAAGGCTGCTTAGTTCCAATCTTTTTCCATAGTTATGCGGAATTTTAACAGTGTGTCTCTAGGTGTGGTGCTGAAACATCTTTTTCCAAAACTTCTTCTGTTTCTTCTGAAAGTTTCAAAACCCCCCTGTGTGTGTCACTGGACTCTGGGTTTGTGCACACTGAATTGTAATGCCCATCAATGAACCATAGATTATCTTTTTTCTTCTCCCCACAGACAAAAACCCAAGCACACAGGGATGGATTGCTCTGGCTCCCTGGGGACTCCTGTCCTGAGCTCTCAGTAGAATCTTGTCTGGTTTTATCCCTTGAGTTCTCTGCAGCTAAACTTTATATCATAATAGCTCTATGTGTTCCCTTCCCACCCTGTTTCCTGAGCTATAGTGAGACTCTGACACCTCAGAAGAACTCTCTGTATCTTGCATCCTGTCCTTTCCCCGTGTCCCTCTGCCACCACACTGCCTCTATTTATAGTTCCACGCTGGTGTTTCTTTCTCCTGGGTGGCAGCAGCAACCTTTGTGGCTCACATAAAAGTGTTCCTTATGGTAGCTTCACCTACTTCAGGGACTTGAAGCATATGCTGTATATTTAATGTATTGTTAAAATGTGTTTATTAAATATTGCAGATAATCTGATCTGAATTATGAGGTTAATGACAAAATATTTAAACAGCTACATATTTATATAATTTCCTAGACTTTATATGAGATTTAGGCATTACTTAAAGCTGCACCTTAAAAGTCTTTTTATCTCTAAAACTTGTATAATCAGGCCTAAGTCGGTATTGTACCTAAATTAGTATAATTTACATTTTTGTCTTCCCATGTCAGTATAAACCACAATTATTTAGGTTCCCATTTAGATAATCCCTAAAATGTGATTCACATCTCCTTTATGCACTGCTATTACCATTTAATTAAATTAGTTCTTACAGCAGCCTCAGGTAACAGCACAGTTGTGCCTCAGTTCTGAGCACTCTTCCCTGATTTGATCAGGTTTCTGGAGTCCCAGCCCAGGTTTTCTGCAAAGCTTGTTTGCTCTGCAAGCACCATCAGTGCTCATTTCTCGTAGTGGGATTCCACAGGGTAGTGAAGCATTCGGGAAAACTTGGCTGTAGCTGCTGGTGTGGAGCCATGCAGTCAATTCCAGGAGTTTATTTCCTAAGTTCTCTCAAAGCTGGGGGATGAAGAGTCCCTCTGGAATATGTAACTAGGCTCAAGATAGCTCTGAAGTGAAGTGAATGCTTCTGAAAGTCTCTGCTGGGGTCATGTCTTGCCAATGTGGATCACCAGCAGTGACAAAGCTAGAATTGGAACAAGAGAAACATAGAAATTGCCTTTGAAACAAGTTTTGAGATTAAATTACCAAAAAATAGACTTCTTTAAATCTGTTGAGGTTAAGTATCAGATCATTTTGCTAGTCAACTCTGTACTTGTGTGTCATTTGAAATGCAATTATACAAGTTCAAAATTTGAAATCATTTTTTTTAACATCAGTTTTCACAGCAGGGGTAAAATTGAAAGCAGTGAACCACAGCCCCTGAAAATTGGCTTTTCATAGGAACTTCAGACTGCAATTTCTCCTGTTATTGGCTAGTCTGGCCACACAGTCATCCCTAAATAAACTGCACTTCTTTTTTAGCCATGTGAGTGGTAGTAGTGAAGCTGTGATTTATTTCCTTGAGGAATTTCATTGTATCTGTTCCTTTCTATGAGGTTCTTGAAGGACATTTTTCACATAAGCCAGCTTTACTCTGTCAAGCAACAACTGGGAACCAAGGCTCCAGAAATCCTGTAGGATCCTCCCACTCACTATTGCCTGGCAAGCCAATTAGCTTGATATTTTTATCTCTAACCTGATTTGGAACTAATTGTAAATTACTATTTTATCATTCTGTTTTCTGTGATAAATGCCCTACTCAATTATTATTAGATCTGCTCCTAGGACAGCTGAATCTCCTTCTATCTATGCCATACCTTGTGGCTTTGCAATCTAAGGAGGATACAGAAGCAACCTCATCCTACTTCACTGATTCTTGATTTTGGCCTAGAGCACAGGGGGATGTGTTCACTCTTTGAGACAGGCAGGCTTTTCTAGCACACCCTTCACTGTGGTAAAAGTACCTTTCTGTGTGAAGGTTCATCTCAATTGTTTAATACCTGTCAGGCTGCCTTCAAAGCAAAGCCCAGTTCTCTACACTAGATTAAGAAAGTTTGAGCTGCTTCACATTTTATTCCAAAACAGTGTTTTCTGCTTTTTATTTGATTTTTTTTTTTTTAATCTCAGGGTCTACCGTGAGATAACATTCATTATAAAGCTTGAAATGCAGTTTTTACCACAAAATGCATCCACCTTCAATGCAATTTTGGAGAAATCTCTCGGTCCTCCCCATTTACTGCACTTTGTTTCACATCATTGAGTGATGTCTCAGAGCACACAGATTCAATTCTTTCCGGTTAAAACTAAACTAGAACATGCACTCCAGAAATATCTTTGAATATGGACTCCAGGAACACCCCTGGAATTGGATGTTTAATGGATGTCCATTAAGCAGCTGGAGAATGTCGGTTCCTGGTCCACACCAGAGTTTAACCAAAGTGACACATTGCAGAGTCTGTGTCCTCAGCACCAAGGGCTTTGCTGTGCAGGTTCTCCTCTCTCACTTCTCAGTGCAGGAGCACAGGTGATGGAGGTGTGAATCTGGAACAGAAAGGGAGCCGTGGTCTTAGAGGCTCCTGCTTGCCTCAGTTTTGGGAAGTTCAGTGGAGGAGCGGGATCAGAGAGGCAAAAAGCTCAGCTCATTACTGTCTGCCCTCTTCCCCATTTCTGTTCCTGCTGTGTGCTCAGGAACTGAGGCCCTTGGCAGCTGTTCCAGCTGAGCCAGGTGAAAGTCGTGCTCCTCCAGCTTGGCTGAGATCAGTCACTGGATCTGAAGATCGGGAGTACGGAGCATGGACGGAAGAGGCACACGAGCAGTTTGCAGTCTGGCTTTGCAGTGTGTGCCCAAGCTGAGGTCTCTCTCTAGTTACAGCTCCCAGGAATCATTAGACTCAGACTCAACAGGAAAAACCCCTGCCGAAGGATGGAGTACATTGGAACCACAGGTACTTCCCAAAGCTGCTGCTTCCCTACAGATCTTGGCTACCTTGCTCCATATAACTACTGTCAGAAAATGCAAGATTCATCTACCCAGATTTAATCCTCTGCATCTGAGCTTTTCTCACTCCAGGGCAGTGACAAGCACAAGCAATTCTTTTCCACAGGCAGCTGAGTTCATGGAGTTGTGTATTGAAAAGTCTCACACAAAAGTGAACTCGGTGCTCCAAATCCCTGAGATGAGGCATTTCCCTTTAGTGTTTTAATCAAGGCCTTTGCTACAGCAAATGTTTAGCACTGTAAGTAATTGGTGGAGACTGCTGACATGATAAAACTGTTGCAGGTTCAGCCTAATCTGAAAAAAATCCCTGAGAACATTAACTGCATGAGCTGACCCAGTGAATCGTCAGAAAAGCAAGGCATAATCCAAATGTTGTGCACAGCAAGTAGAAATATACCTGGCATGTTTCAGAAGGCCAACACTGAGAAGATACAAAACTGGCTGCTCAAAGTGGGGCATTTTCCATGTTTTCCATGGGAGGTGTTCCATGGAGACCACCTTGGTCTCTTTGTGAATATCCCTTTGGCAACTGGAACCAGTATGCAGGTGGCAAAATACCGTGGCTGCTTTCAGCATCACAAAGTCATTTTTGTATTGAAAGTGCACAAAGTCATGATCATATTGGAAAAATTCTGAACATCTGAGTCAGAGCCACTTGGTAATTGACTCAAGGCTTGCATGATTCAAGAGCTGTACGTGGTTAGAAAAGTTGTTAGAAATTAATAGTGTTAGAAGTCCTTTTCTCTAAGCAAAGAGAAGCTTGAGGACACTGGGGACTGATGACAGTCAGAGAGGAAAAAGCAAGTTTGTGTACAGCCAGATAACAAAACAAATATAAGTAATATCAGGTAGATTGCACTCGATTTGTGTATTTTAAAAACTACCAGTACCTGTGAATTCCAGTGGTCAGTATTGACCATCTCACTGACACCCTCTTTGCCAAGCCATCATTTCTGGGATTTATTGAGCCATTCCAAATCTCTGGGAAGATTCAAGCAGCTGCATTTTGTAATGAACAGCTAAAGCTGTGGGTCTCCCTTTGATACCAAGTGTAGATGGTACTGCCCACTGAGACCGGGTGATATCCCAGTGAGATCTGTCATGGCTGTAGCATCTTTCGGTTTATTAAGCCTTGAAGGAAGTTTTGAACTACAAAAATAAGAGAAGTAACAGGATCCTAACAACTAAACCATTTTTTTCCTGGCTGTGAAAATGCCAAAGCAGCCATGTTTCGTGGTAATCTTTTCTATCTTTAGGCTGTTTCAGGCAATATATGATAAGGCTTCTCTCCTTTGACTTGTGCACAAATGGAATTCTTTATGAAAAAGGATGCAAGAATGTTTTTTAATTTTTAGAAATGTCTGTTTCATAACATAACACTTATTGATAGAAAACCTCACGTGTAACCTCTAGTGATGTAATTTTAAAATAATACTTGTATGTGCTAGTATATTCATATAAATACATTTTTATTTTCAATAATTAAAATAAATTTTTGTTAGGATCACCTACTGAATAATTTTTTCTACAGAAAGTGGTAACAGTAACCTCCCTTGAAAAACATGAGTCCAAGAATTGCACCTAAGAATTACCTCAAGACTGCCCTTCCTGCTGAGCTAATAGATGTTTCTCCCAGTGACAGCCAACCTAGAGTAAAAGGCTGAAGCAATAAGGAATCTTTTACATCTTCTGGTAAATTGTGCTGGCTTATTCCCATGACTAACAAACTGCAGCTATTCCAGTCTGAACAGTTTGTCAGCCTTGAGCCTTGTAATGCCCTTGCTGGATTTGAAGAGCAATCAGAAAATTCCTTGTGCATGTGCTTCTCAACATGATCATATCAGATCTTCCACTTCCCTTTGGCAGAGCTAAAGAGATCGATCTCTTTAAATCTCTCTATTATCTCTCTTTTGTTCCCCAGATCTCAAATTATATTCTTTTAGCTCTTTTTCCTGAACCTTTTCTGTTTTCTTTATGGGGAAGGGTGGTTATCAGAAGTTGGCACAGTATGTTGCAGCATGAGAGGGATGCAAAACTTTGTGGTGGTATTAGGTTCATGCAAATCAGTTTGAGGCAATTGTTCTTTTTTCATCTGAATCCATCTGAGCTCCGTGTCGCTCTCGCTGAGGCTTGGAGCAGTGTGAGGTTTGTGGTGCTTGGTTATGGAGCTGCTGAGGCTCTGATTGCTTCATTCCAGTTGTCTGGACTGAGCTGCTGGTGGTAACAGCAGTGAAATCTCCAGAGCCTTGTATTAATCCTTACTGGATCAGTAATGCCCAGGACACACATCAATGGGATTTTGGCAATGAAAATTACCATTATGTTTTTCAGTGTTACCATACTTCTGTCCCAAAAGCACTTTAGCTAACACATTTAGATGACATTTAGTGGGAAGCCTCCTATGATTCATATTTGTTGTAAATATATATTTTTCTTTTAATATTTCAGCAAATAATCCTAGAGAAATTAGACATCTGTGGATTGTAAAGGTCTAAATTGGTGGGAATAATTTCCTGGAGTTTATCAGACGTCTCACAGCTTTGGAATGCAAAGTTCCCTGTGTAGGATCCATCACTATTTTATAGCTTGCTTGAGTGAGTCACATAGCCTTGATTGCCCTCTGAATCAAGTGGCTGCAATTCCCATAAACATGTATTTAGAATACAACAGAAAAATGGGACTTCTTAGTTTCAGGTAGCTCACTCTGTCTGTCTGTGTAAACAACCTCACTGTGTACAGATTTCTTGTAGTTCACTCTCATTTTATAGGATCACTTCTAGTGTAGTATTTTTAATATTAAGAAAAACTCACAACTGCTCTTGGCTATGATTAGAAGATGGTTTATTGGCTTTAGAATTATTTTCTAGTATTGTGCTAAATTTCTCCAGCAGCGTCCATAAGAGGGTATTGTTTGCATCAGTCGTGTTCTGTGTTTGGGAAGAACAAGTCAGCTCCCCTACAAATTCCTTAATGTTCGTTCTGGGTGCATGTTTTGGCTCCTGGGCCTAATCTCTGTCTGGTTACAGCAGCAAAAAGGCAGGTTCTACTACTTCTTGTCTGCTTTTATCATGGTTACATGAGATGTAATTATTCCTCCCTCCAAAAGAAAAAGATGATAAATGTATTTAGTAAAAAAATAGAGGGAAGTGCTCTGAATAAAGTATTTCTTTTATTACAGTAGCAATCTAATACAAGGCAGAGTTTTTACAGCAAAACAAGATCTTTTTATTGGACATTGGACTGGTAATGATCTACCAGCAACTGTGTCTTCTGATCATTGCTCAGCAGCTTGGCTGTTGCTTGGATCACTTGTTCTTCCTTTTAAATGCAAGTATTGAATCTGTCTCGTTTTAAGACTGGAATTTGAAGGTGAAATATGTTACAAATTTCTGATTTCAGAACAGGGCACTAAGGTATAAAGTTATTTCAGCATTTGGAGCCATAGAGTGGCTGTTCCCAGTTAGGTTGTGATGAACTCTTTAACCTTTGCCTCCTCCCCATGCATCTTTTCACGTGGACACCAAATGGTGTTAATTTGCCATCCAGCACAGGAACCTGCCACACACCCTACAGAAAACCGAAAAGGAAGGGGATTTTATTTTCTACATTACTTTTAAGCTCTGTCTCATTTTCCTTGTAATGTTCTCCCACTTTTTGCTAAAAAAAAAAATCAGGTCTGAAAAATCTTCTTATTTTATTGTTCTTTTCTTGATATAGTTCAGATTGATTTCTGGAAGTTCTGACTTTCTCCCTTCACATGTTACAGTTGTAAGTCGTACCTCTCTCTCTCCAATTTACACCTTTTAAAAGCCCTTTTAGGATTTTCATTTGCACTATTAACCTCCTTTGGGGTGGTTACACCTTTGGAGCCCAATTTTACTGAAATCTCTTTGTTCGGTAGTCACATTTTAGAAACAGTAATCTATTTACAAATTAAATATATTCTAAACCTTCATGTTCAATTTCAAAAGTTTTTCAGTCCAATTATTTTCAGTAAACAGTTACCATAGTTACCCAAAGATTCTTCTGAAGTCAAGACTGAGCCCAGTGTTTGTTCACTATTCTGTTTAATTTGAACTGAATCATCCTACGTGCATTTGCTCCAAGGTTGTTTGGTCAGCTCTTCTTGTAATGCCCTTGTTGCAAACCAAAATCCCAGTGGTGTCACAGTGGTATCACTCCACGAGAACTGGCTAAATGTTATGGAAAGAAATGTGGCAGCTCTCACACTAATGAGAGTGTGAATGCTACCAGCAACAGGAACATTTCTTTTCCCTCCCTGTCTGGAGAGTTCATTCCTAGCCTGACATAATTTCTAAAAGCAATAAAATTGAAAATCCTTCTCATTAAATCCAGTATTAGAATGCTTTTGAAAATTTTGAGCAAACTCATTTGTTTGCTCATCATTCCCCAAATTATTTCATCTCAGACAAATTCTGTTCTGCCCATGCTGCTCACATTTCTATTGTCTCTTTGTTTCATAACAGAAATGGATCTATATTTCTGCACTTTATTTCAGTAATATATTTTTATCACTTTTCATTATCATTTTCCTTACATGTTTTCATCAGATTTTTTAAATGATGCATTAGACATGCAGATTAATTATTAGCTATTCAGACAGCAATCTCACACACAACAGTAAAATATTTCTCTTACATGATCTTGCTATATATTATTTCTTTTTGCTTTTATTAGTTATATTTTTTATACTCTTCATGGAAAAGCTGTATTGCATAATTCCAACTATAAAATGTTATATTTGTGTAATAAATTCCAGCCTTTGCCTGTTTATGTGCACTGGTAGTGATTTTAATAACATTATTTCTTCAGTGGCTTTTGAACCCAAAACTATGTCCATTTTTTTCCCTCAAAGCTACCTGAGTTGATCTAATAAAAGGTACTTAGATTGTTTCATTATTTGTGGTGGAACAAGCAGTTTGCAAACTGCAACAATTATATGAATTCCAAACTAACTCGCAAGGAACAGTGAATTCCTTTCAGTGGATGAAGAACAGATTTTACAAGGTTGCAATGGAATTAGTATTAATGGAAGATTACCTGGATTCTGGAAATCCTGCCCTCAGCTCCTCCAGACAGCAGCTTGAAATCTTAACTCTGTGCCGAGTCTGGAGGGTGACAGGGAGCAGCTGTCCTTCTTCAGCTCAAGCTGCCATGGCCAAGCACCCTGAGAACAACCCAGAACTCTGAACTGCAGTAGGGAATGAGAGGTGCACCAGAGGCCAAAAGATTTCGTATTAATAGAAAAGGTAAAAGTTGCATCAGAATTTGTGCTCTTTTAACTCTAAACAGTAGCACATTTGTAGCAGTGTATGCTGAGTGTGACCTCTTGGATACCCTTCTCTGTTACCAATAGGGAGGAAAAATGAATTATTAAAAACTGTCTGAATTTTATCTTTATAATCTAAGCAGGTTCAATTAGTTGAGAGATCTGTTTGCAGTCTATGTTTGCACTTTCCTTGCCGGCCATGTTATTCCTATATTGGTTTCTGGGTTTAGTACTACTAAATAAATATTTAAGGTTGTTCACTCTCTGTAGGACAGTTGCAGTGGCCATAGTCAGTCAAAACCCCGGTGGTCTTTCACCTGATAGTGGATAATTTATGAATCATAAATAAAAAATATATTTCTAACTGAATCCAACCTTTAATCTGTGTCATGCGTTGTAGGTAAAAGTGTGCCTGTAAAAAACAGCTTTTGCAGACTCTTCTCCAGGCCTCCCCTTCCCTTTGAAGGAATTAATGGATTTAATAACATCTGTAGACATCCATTTTTGTGGCTGAAACAGTACCTGAGTCATAGCTGGTCTCTCAGTGATCATTTTAAACTGCTTTCCTTTTTTTTTTTCCCCTGTGTGAGATCTTGTGCGCATCATGGAGTGCTTTGTAATGTGGGTGTACTTCCCTCTTTCTGTGGCCTGCCCTCAGAGGGAATGTTTCTGGGAGGGCTTTTGGGGAGAGCTCTGCACTCCTGCTCCTGGCAGCTGTGTTGATTTATGTTACTATTTGTTTCGTATGTTAAGAGAACATAAAGAATTACAATTTGATTGCACAGCTTTGCAGGAGACTAAGGACACATTCTTGCCTTTACACAAAGCAATCTTAGATGGCAATTTTTCCCCATGTGGATTCCACCTGTCTAATTTAGCCTTGTGCTCCTACTGACTGATTCAATCACCTGATTCAGTCACTTCAAGACATCAGGACATTCCTTCCTGGTTTTCAGGAAGGTGCCTCACAGGGATGAGCTGTTTGTGTCTCTGCAGCAGCCAGACAGCATCTTTACTGCTGGGCTGTACTTGGGGGGTGTTCACTGGGCTGGGGGGACCTGAATCCGTGTCCTTTTTGCACGGTGAGCATCTCTCCCAACTGTACTTATTGTATCCCTAAAGTCAGGAACAGCGTTAAGGAAAACTGAATATTCAACGCCATTGAGAAGATGTGTGGGTGGCGTTCCTCTGCTTCTCGGCAGAAGACACCAGTTGGGTGTATTTAAGAGCTCTTGGCCAGTTGTGCTGTGGTACATTATGGCAGGAGAGTGAATTGGTGTGATTATTGATTACTGCTGTGTGGGGACAGCTGAGGTGTTCGGGCTTTTGTTATTTAGATGAATCAGCTGCTGGTCACTTTGTGCTGATTCACTCCCAGAGCTGGATGTGAGTATTTGGATGGATTTACAGTAACTTCATCCTTTTTACTCAGGGACATGCTGGTCTGCAGAATTGCTACAATTGACTCATTGTTCTGCTGTGTCAGGTAACAAAATATTCTGCTTTCTTTTATTCTGCTCAAGAAGATTTGGTTTCATTACATAGGTCAAAGCTCTTAAAATAAACCTGTCAGATTTCCCCCCCAGTTAACCTAAGTGACACATGTGAGTGTCTTTGGATGTCGCTGTATTGAGGCATGCATGACACAAAATTTCAAGTCTGTTTTATAGAAGGCTGAAGTGGTTTTGACACACGGGGAACACATATAAAATATATCTCTTAAACACAGGAATACAGTAATGGCTTTCACAAGGATATATTTCAAATTAATTTTGGGATATGAAGCTTATATGAACACTTAACTGTCAACTGCTTGTCACTCTGGGCACATGAAACTAGGAGTTAGAAACCTGATTTGGCTCTCTGTCAAACTAATGACAATTCACTTGTCCCTCTCTTAACAAAATTAAATTTTTTAAGGTTTGTAACATTTATATATTATAGAAATACACTGTTTATTTTACTATAAAAATGCACTGCTTGTTTTGACTATACATATATACAATACTGAATTTATCTAGCTAAAAGTAATCAAAATAATTCTGCAGATAAACACATAGGATGTTTACTTTTCAAATATAAATATGTGATTAGGATGGACAATAAAATAGTAGGAAATGTTAAACAATGTTCCTTGGGTATTGAGCACCTTGCCAGGACTGTGTATTTCTGTCATCATTAGCTGAGCTGGAGAGGTGTGCCCACAGCTACAGTGTGCTCCAGCATTCCCATAAGGGAAAATGGGATGAACCCAGATACGTCCAGCACGACTTCAATTTATCCATCTCAGCAGTTCTAAATTCTAGTTTTTCCAATTGTTTATGTTAATGTGGTTTTATTTGCAGATAACAACGTATTCCCTGCACAGGGACCGGCCAGAGCCAAGGCTGCTCGCTGTGCCCGGGGCTGGCAGGGCTGGCGCTCCTGGAAGATGCCGAGCAGCGGGAACAGGAGGCTCCTCACGCCCTGCCGGCAGCGCTGAGGGAGCTCGGCTGGAAGATCTCGGGTGCCGGGGGAAGGCTCCGAGCTCCGGCGCCAGCGGGGCCCGGCCGGCAGCGGCTCCAGCACCAGGGACAGCGGGCGGGGAGCCGGGAGCGGAGGGGCCGGAGCGAGCGGGGCGCGGCCGAGGCTCCTTGGAGGCTGCTGGGGCTGGCGGGGGACAGAGCGGCGCTGTGGGAAGGGACAGCTCGGGAAGGACACGGGATTCCTGCCCTGCCCTTCAGCCCGGCCGGGCTGGACACCTCTGTCACTCCTCCTTTTCTCACAACACAGCGTATGCAAATAGGAGTGCAGAGCCCCCGGATCCTCAGCCCCCGTTCGCTGGAGGTGTGTTAGGTGTTGTGTACAAACCAAGGTTCTGTTGTCCCTGCAACAAAGCCATAACATCAGAGAGAGCACTTAAAAATCCCCAACCAAACCCTGCCCTCCCTTGTAGAGATTTGGCTGAGGGCTGATTGTGTGATAGCTCAAATCAGTTAATCAGCCTCTGGAATAGTAACATGCTCATTTCCATGAGTGATGGAACCGCTTCTCTGATGTTGTCTTTCAATAGTATAAATTTCTTAGCATGAAAGAGATCTCTTTCACGGCCATAAATACATAAATTGTAAGAAATGCATAAGGTCACAAATGGAAAAAAAAAAAAAAGACCAAAAAAAAAGGTACTCACAAGGAGAGTTCACAAATGCTTCTGAACTCTCATTTCACAAAATAAGACAGGAGTTAATTATTACTTGTGATAGGGCTTCTTACACCCTGAACATTAAAAGAAATTAATAGGAAAAGGTATAAATTTGTCAAAACAGTGCTAATTAATGTTCTATGATTTCTCACTCTTTTAATAGGTAATTTGCTGTAGTGAGAGCAGTAAGGATAAGTGAGAATGAAGCTGCAATAGTATTTTCCTCAAATTTCTTAATTATTCATGGAACAAGAAGTTTTAAATGAATCTTTTCCTTTCTTTTCACTAATTGAAGGGCAAAAGACCCTGTTTCTTTAGTACCAGGAAAACATTTGTTCAGCATGATCTGTGATATTTTTTATATAAAGGTCCATCTGACTAAATAATTACCACCTGCACTGTAAATTTTTGGTAGTTGTACTTGATATATTGGTATTAAAGCACTAGTCAGTCCATTCTCTATTTTCGTACTAAAAAAAATTTCAGTATTATTCTCCTGATTTAATCTAGATACGTTCTATGCAAGTGACATGTAAACTTATATGGTGGCACAACCACATTAATCTATACTTCTCCTTCTGCAAGTCCTGGTCTTTTCTGGTTTCATAATTTGTTTTCAAGCAGTGTTACAAATAGAGTGAAAGTAACTTTTAACATTATATTTGTAACTGTTGTGTAAACTGGTTTTAGTGGACATTTTTATGTGGGGTTTTATTACGTGTGAGGCTTAACCCCGCATGTCTAATGTTCTGGAAGGATGTGAAAACACCTCTTTTTCTGCCCTCAGTGACTTTAGATTACCTTTGCTCTGAGGAAGACAACACCAGAAATAGGGGAAGTACTGGAATATTTTATGCTGACTTCTATTTTGCAGGAAAGAAAAATCCTGGAATGGAACACCAGAACTATTGTAATTGAGATGTTCCCAGGATTACCAAAAAGTTCTGTTTGCTGCATCTCACATGGTGAAGTTAAACATGTGCTGGTTGCTGTTGGTTGTGAGCTCCTACTTCAGGCACTCTGTAAGGAATAAATGCTGGAGCGACAGCAGCAAGCTGGGAATGCTGCTGCTGTGTGCAGGTCTGCTTTCCTTTCCTGCCACTCCGAGAAATGTTGAGGGCTGGGAGCGTATTTGTTTGTAGGAAACTCCTTCTGTATTGAAAATTTGGGAAGAGTCTTAAGATAATGGACTTTAACATCCTCCCCAGTCCTGAGCACTGATCAGAAATCATCCCAATAAACAATAATTAAGTGTGTGAAGTTGTGGGGCACAAACACGGATGCCTTGGAGAGAAAATCTGCTGTCATTTGCTGCATTTAGATTCCTAATTTGCTGGTTTGATCCCTCACAAGGAAGAAATCCATGAGATGGCCCTGTGCAACAGGACAAAAAATAGAATTTGGGTCTGTACTTCAAAAACTGAGATCTCCTGCTTAAAAGCTTCAGGAGGTGACTCCATCAAAAGAAGAACAGCTCAGTTCTTGGGACACATGAACCCCTATTTTGAGGCATGAAATAGAAACACTTAGTGCTTCAAAAGGACCTGTGAGGCCATCACAGATGATGATAGAGTGGATTTGCTTTGCGTCTCTTTGATTCTCCCTGCAAGGTAAGGAATTTATCATTTAATAGGAAAGTCAAGTTGTTCAGTGGTTTAATTCATCTTAACAACAGGGTAAGAATACAAACTTTAAAGAAACAAACATAAAAAGTCAGAACCTCAAGTGTAGAAAAGGAGGAAATTTAATAAAATAACTTGTCTGTCACAGGGAGCTGAAATTCATCCCTGATTTTTCTTTTTTCCTGATGGCAGGGGTCCTGGGCCATCTTACTGAAACAGAACCTTGAAGTAATAATGGAAGTTACCACCAACTACAGGCCTGAGAATGGGGAAAAAGGGTAAAGTTTGGGGCTGCACTTACCTGAAAAAGAGGGCAGGAGGGTGATGCATTCTGAGGTACCTTAAGGCTGGGATAACTGAGAAAAATCTGCTTGCAGGGAGGTGTAAGAATCTCTCTGCTTTCTGCACTCTGACCTTCCGTTGTCCCTTGCAGAGCATCTGAAAGGATTGTGCAGTTCCCTCGATCTATTTAAGAGAAAGAAACTGTGTCAAATCTCTCCAATCCCAAGCCAGCTGTCTTTCAGATCACATCTATATTATGGCAAGACAGGAGGATATAGGATGAACTCTCTAATGTATTTTAATTAACACTGTGTTAAACATTGCTGCCTGTTCTGTTTGGATAAGGACAACTGTGTTTGCAGTAACAGAACCATAAGCAACTCACATTACCTCTGACATAACAGCTCCTGAACACAGTGGACATTAAGTAACTTTAGACAGTATTATTCAGGGATTAGTGCTTTTCTGCTGACTTGACTTGTTCGTTTAAATAAGGTCTTGAAGCTTCTATTTGCCTTTATTTCAATACAGTGCAACACAGGAGTTTAATGACAGAACAGCACCTCAAAGATGTCTGCAAGGGGAGGCCCCTTCTCGTGAAAATCATTGGGATCCATGACAGCCACCAACAGAAGCTCTTCTTGTAGGAGCTCTGACATTTACATTAGATTTTATGATTTAGTTTGATTGCTGATGTCAGTTTTAAAAACTTCCTAACAAAACCTTAACTAGAAGTGGGCTTTGGATTCCAGTTTTTTGGTGTTTTTTCAATGTGCAAACTTTATAAGGGAAAACAAAAACAGCTCCAGGAAAAAAAAAAAAAAAAAAAAAAAAAAAAACACCTGGGGCATATAACCCTGAGAATTTCTTGTTTCTGCTTGCTACAGTACTTCTCTGCTTTTCCTATGCTTTCCACAGTAGTATGGATATTGAAGCTGGCAGGAGTGAGCTCTGTTAAGAGAGAGAAGAGACAGCAGAAACAGTTGTTCTGCAGCAGTCGCTGTTTTCTTTGGTCTCTCCTTTGCACGTGGGTAATCCTGAATTCCAACCTGGTGCCTGGGAGATTTGTGGCTCTGCCTCTGTGAGAGGATGAGATGTTTGTTCCTCGCTACACTTAAGCTAACAGTGTTTACTAAAGCAATCAGTATTGCTGTGGAGGTGATAGGAGCCTCATTAAAAGGGTGAATGCAGAGATCAGAGGAACAGGTGTAAATGTATTCGGTAACTTCTGACTTATGCAAACTTGCATTCCACTGACTCCACAGCTAAGTACACTGACTTTTTTTCTTTCCGAAGTCGTGTGGGTCATATGGCCATCTACTGATTCTTTTTGAAAAAAGGTATCACCAGCAGCAGTGCAGAAAAGAGTCAGGAATAAACATGCAATATTATGTGTTGTATTTTAAATACAGGTAATCTGCCACCAGTGTGAGTGTCCCTGTTAATGTTGGCATTCGTATGTCCGTGATCAAGACATACAGATGGCCTTTAAATAAAGAGCTTTCTGTATGCTATTGGGTCCTTGCAGGTCCCATTCTGTCCAGCCAATTGGGTGTCCTCCTCAGAGTTTATCTAACCTTAGGAGGTTCTCACTTGCCTTCCCAAGTTCACCTTGATTCTGACTTTACTTTAAAGGAAGAGTGAACTCAGACATGGTTGTAGTTTGGAAAAAAGTCTGCTGTGTTTTTTCTTAAGCAAGGAAAGTATCAGTTTAAGTGCTGGTCAGCTTGGCAGCAAGAAGAATCCTTGAAGGGCTGAGACTGGAATAAAGAGCCTGGAAGAATTAACCAATTCCTGTCACTGCAGAGGTTTTCTTCTCCCAGAAAGTACTAGATAGAGATGAAAAGGTATTTATTATTGATATATACAGAGATAAAAAACCAAAACCAGTTTTTCAAACCCTGGAGCAGCCTATCTCCAACAGATGCAACTCAATGACTTTGTCATGCTTTGTCCCTTCAAAAAGCTATTTCTGCATGCTGTGGGAGTGCCTCAGGAAGGGAAGGAACAGAGCTATTGTAAATACAAATGCCTAAATGTGAATATGAATTAAGGTAGGGTAGAATAAGTTGTTTTTTCTAAATGAATAATGTACAAGCACACTTAGTTCTTGGCCACTTGCTGTTTGCACTCCACTCAGGAAAACAAAACCCAACATCCCAAAACCAAACCAAAACCCAAACAGAAACCTGGCCCTGCTCAGTGGGGAAACAGTAATTGCACGTGTTAAAAAAATAAATAACGAAGGTTTCCACAGCAACCCAAGTTCTGTAGTGCAAATTGATGACTTTCATTCTGTTTTATTATATAATCAGAGAACAAATACTCTATTAAAAGTGTTGGTTACATCTGAAGTTATATTGTTAAAAAGTTTAGTGCAATCCTGAAACTTCAAGTCAAGCAATTTGTTTACAAAGGTTTCTGAAAAGGCTGTATAAAAAGTGCTTTTTTCCCTAAGCTTTGGGGAGGCTCTGACTGGGGCGAGGGCACTGGTCTGTCGGAATATTGCAGTGAGCAAAATTTCAGTTGCAGGAAAACTTTTACATAACTTATTTCAGCTTTTCCTTTGCTGTGAAGAATTCAAATTCAGTTTTTATGGAAGGAAGTGAAAGCTTAACTTAGAGATGAAATCTAAAGAGCGTTTCCCGTTTTGGGTACGTGTTCATTGTGAAAACTGAGCGAATTTTGCCAGCTCTTTAGAAGCTCTGGAGATTAATAATAACAACGAGAAAATTAAATCACAGTATCAGCCAAATTTTGAGCTCAGCGCTGGTGGTGTCTGGGGTCAGCGCTGCCAGGGGTGGCTGAGCCCGGCCGTGCGACCTCGGGGCAATGACGGGCAGAGGCCGGGCTGTGTCACGGGCAGCCCGGGACGGCGGGCGGGGGTCGGGCTGGCCCCGCTGCTGACAAACACGGCCGGGCTCGGAGCTGCACTGCGGGCCGGCCTCCCGGGAGCCGCTCGGGCCGGCAGGTGCGGTGGGGACGGGGAA